>PVJD01015630.1:0-24238 GCA_004026545.1 Mormoops blainvillei
AGCCTGCGTGAGAGGGGGCGGGGCGCGGCGCGGCGTGCGCCGGCTCCGTGGGACGTCAGACCAAGCTGCCCACCCGCCCCACGCCGGCCCTCGAGCGCGGCCGGCCGGACCCTCCGGCGAGACAATGGCCACGCCCTCCCCCGGTTCGGAGCGCTGCGTGAGGGCGTGGCTCAAGCGGGCCAGTGACGGGCGTCGGGCTGGACCTATGAGGACACGGACTGCCGAGAGCTGCTGGACACGCCTCCCCCGGGAGGAAGGAGATCGCGAGCGTCAGAGCGGGAGTGGAAGGGGTTTACTTAACTGCAGTAGCTGTTAGCAAGTCTGGTCATTGAGCAGATGTGGTAGACGCCTAGTTAACGTCATGTACCCAGCGTCAGGGATTGAAAATGTATTCTTTTATTTAATAAATAATTGCCTAAGGCCCGCTGTCAGGCGAATTAGAAATGCAGTAGCGTCTGCCCTTCATAAAACAGCCGTCTAGCTATTTAGACCAGTGCTACTTACTGTCCCCAATGAATGACTATGATTTTTAACCCATCAGTCATTGGTCTTACTAAATTAAGATAAAAACAAATTACTCATAAAGTATAGTGAAAAAACATATACAAATGCACGTTCATTTTTTAACGCTGTCATGCATTTTTTTAAGTATGGAATTCGACCGACATCAAATTACATGTCAATAAACAATAGGAACAAACATAAGAGAGAAAATAATTTAAGGAACTGTATGTACACTTTGCTCAGAGAAAATTTGCCAATCAGTGTTTATGACAGACAATGGCTATTACACTGGTAACTTTTCTAATGTAAGTAAAACACAGTTATGAGTGACATTTCTACTCTGCATATTAAATGCCTGTGAGCACACTTCCAATGAATACAATATATATAAATATTTAAAGCTTTCAATGTGGCAAATGAGATTATTCCTTCATTGGTCATTTATCTAAACTAGGTAGGATTGCTAAACACATTACATGTAGCAGAAAATGTATGTCTAAACTATTACTAAGTTCTCACTGTCAATAAAAGAACACCCGAACCTGTAGAAAAGCTTTATAAGAGTTTATTGGAGCCAAGTTTTTGAGGACATGCTCAGAAAGAAGACCTCAACAGACTGAGAAAATGCTCTGAAAAAGTACAGTTCTGCATTTTGAATCACAAAAGAAAACATAAGGAAGATACATGACATTCATTGGTGGCACATTAAGGGGGCAAGAGAAAGCTGAGAGGGGAAATCTCTAGCATTGGATCAAAAGCAAAACGGAGAAACACATTTCTTTGACGTTGGCTGCACGGGATAGTTAATAACTCGCATTTCCAGCACATGGCGATGGGATGAAGGACAAGATGACAACGAGGGGTTCTGTGCTCTCCTGCTCTGTGGTCTTGTGCCCTGGTGCCTGTGCTTCTGCTTTCGAGGGGGCTGGAAAAGAACCCTACTCTGACATTTCAAAGGTGTGTCACCCTAGAAGCATGAGAACAATGGACAGGGCTCGCTTAAGGCACAGGTCAGCCCTTGCTAAGGAAGCTGTAGGCCTGGGTCATGGCTCCCCACTGGGACCTGCCCAGTGACCATCCAGTGGGGTCACTGTCAGTAACTGAGCCTGCGGCACGTGCCATGGGTGATAACTGGGTGACAGCGATGTTCTTCACTTCTGCAGTGAGTCAACAAGCCTACTGCACACTCAAGGAGTGGGCAGTTGAGGTCCACCTCTTGAAGAGAGGCGTGTGGAAGAATTTGTGGACATCTTCAAAAACCGCCACGTTGGCCGATGGCAGGAGGCCTCAGTTCCTCACCACATGGGCCTCTCTCCACAGGACCACTTGAGTGGCCGGCTTCGTGACATGGCTGCTGACCTTCCACAGAGCAGGTGATCCAAAACAGGACAAGAAGGAGTTTGCAATGTCTTTTATGGCCTAATTTCAGAAGTCGCCTCATTTCTGCAATATCGTATCAGTCGCACACGTCAGCTTTATTCGGGGTCGGAAGGGACTACATCGGGGTGTGTAGCCCAGGAAGCCGGCGTCACTGGGGGCCATCCTGCCTGCTGGCCACCACAGGTACCCAAAGGAAGCAACAACTGACTCTGCCAGCGCACGCTGCGGAGGGCCTTGCAAGGGAAGAACCAGGGCAGGTAGCAGAGGAGTGCACGTCCCCCCGGCCTTGATGCTGTCCCTAACGCGGCTCAGGGCCCTTCCTGCAGGCGGCTACCGCGGTGGCAGGCGCCCCGGGCTCACAACGAGCGCTCAGACCAGGCGAGAGCTTCTTTAGTAACAGGCACTATGTGCTCGAGGAACCAGAATGGCTGTTCAACGCCACTTTTTGACCTCCCTGTAATTAGGACACGAGCTTCCTCAGGGAAACAGACCTGGGATGTAGCAGCTCCGCCTCTCCGCCTGTCATTTTAACTTTCAGAACACCAAGTCTCCACCAAGAGCCCTTTAACACTTCTACGTGTTTTGGTGGAAGAAGAGCAGTGGGAAGCTCAGCAGGTCTTTAAATTAACAAATTTCCCATTTCTCTCAGAAAACCAAAAATAGACCTGAGTTCTATAGTAGAGGTCTTTGTTCATTCTTTTTTATTTTTTTCCCCCAAAGCTTTGGAATCATCAAGAAGGAAGAGCCTGACCTGGCTGCTGTGGCTCAGTGGACTGAGTGCCGACCTGCAAACCGAAAGGTTGCAGGATCAATTCTCAGTCAGGGCACGTACCTGGGTTGTGGGCCAGGTCCCTAGTAGGGGGCATGCGAGAGGCAACCACACATGGATGTTTCCCTCCCTATCTTTCTCCCTCCCTCCCCCTCTCTCTAAAATATAAACAAATAAAATCTCTTTTTAAAAAAAGAAGAAGGAAAAGCCTGCCTGCAGAGAGTACAGAAATAAGGGGCAGAGAGGGACACGGCCCCGGTGGCCCACGTGAATGCATAGATGCAGCTGGGCCTGATGCCCATCACACGCTTGGTTTTTTGGTTCTGTGAGCCAGCGTAAGCGCTCAGATCTGATCGCATGCCGAGCCCCCCTTCACCTTCACGGGCGTGAACCTCTTGTTCTCCCAACTCCATCTCAGAGTCTTCCTCCTTCCAGAGTCAACCAGCACAGCCCGGCTCCTGTCCCCACACAACGCGGGTGGCCTCTCGCACCCAGATCCTTTTGGGTCCGTTTGTACTGGTCTGTAGGGTGCTTTTCTCACCCCCAGCACCGCCGGCTGTGCTCAAAGGGCTATTCTCAGAGGCCTGGAGTTAGCACCTGGGCTCTGGCTGAACATTCACTAGGGCCAGGGCTTGGGTTCTGCCGCTGCCCTCCCAGCCTAGCAGTGACTGGCCAGTGGAGTCTCAATACCAGGCAGACACCGTGAGACACAACCTGCCCCCCAAAGTTCTCCTGCGGGATCAGGCTGAAGCTGCCTCCACGGGACTTGCCTGAGATACACTTGTCCCGCCCTCCTCCTCTTGTCTCGCCTTCCTCCTCTTGTCTCGCCTTCCTCCTCTTGTCTGCCCTGCCTCTCCCGCACAACTTCCTGTCTGCCCTGGAAGTACTTCCTTAAGAACTCTCTTACACGGCTCCTACTCTTAGCCTGTGCTTCTCAGGGACCTGACCAGGAGCTAGCACCTAGGGCCACAGCACCTATCAGGTGGCCGTCTCCTGCAGGACAGCTCCTGCCCCACCATGGCCTGTGGGTGGCTACGGCCCCCTCCCTCGCTCCAGCCAGCATGCTTCGCTGGGTCCTTCTCCACTGCCTTGCAAGTAGCCCTTTCATTAAACAATCCCCAGACGCCCCTTGTGAGTGTGCTACCTGTTTCTGGCCAAAACCCAAATCATCAATATCCCCATTACAGGAGTTTTCAAAGTTTCTGTCTCCTGTGTAACTCCTAGGACCCCAGTGGTTCAGAATGAGACACAAGTTTAACATCGGGAAATGGACCACCCTTTGCCCCTTCCAGTCAGTTTGGCTCTGGGGCTGCAGGTGCCATAAGCCAAAGTAGAGATGATATGGAAAGTCTGATTTTGAGCTTCTTCCTGATCTGAAGGCAGAGGCCATGACCTCCCTGCTAGGGGTCCTCAAAAGGCCTTCCAGCTGGAACCAGCCAGTAAACAACTTGCAAAAGGTCACACCTGGCACTAGATGGCAGCCGTGACACACTGGTGCCCTTGCTCGCAGATACCATTGCAAGTCCCAGCCCGCCAGGTCCCGCAGTTGAGGCTTCACAGTTCAGCAAAGACGGCTTCCCTGCCGGCCCAGACCCATGACTCAGGGGCTTCCCAAGCCTCCAACGTGGAGGCAGCTGGTCTGGCCCAGCACACAGGGCACTGGGCCTCTCTGCCCTGCCAGGGTCACGGAACATTCCTATTTGCACCTCCCTGCAGCCTGTCCTCAGTGCATCTGCTGCTAGATGCCCAGGCACACCCGAGGGGCTGGGTCTCAGGGAAGAGGATGTAGAGGGTAGAAGCTTAGGAAGAATCCCTCCTGGGGCAGGAAATACCAGTGTGTTTGGTGGCCCCTTCCGCTTGCTAAATGGCTGGCCTCCACAATTGCTTTAACTGGTGTCTGCACCGCCTTTGGATTTAGCAAATGAGGGACATGAGTTCAAATCATCGCATTCATAAAGGCACTTTTAGTTGCAAGTATCCACAGGTCTGTGAAAATGAGCTTAAGGCAAATAAAAAGATGGGAGGATTGTTTAGTCAGTAGCTTTAAATGCCATACATAGCATGTGAATGTAGACACAGTTACAGCCACATGAGGTTTCGGCATGGCTGGATCCAGGTGCTGGCAAAAAATGATGAGCATACTTGTCTCCATCCATCTCTTCCCTTCTCTCTTGAGCGCAAACTCCCAAATGCCAAAAGAATGGAATAAATGCTAATATTGCACAGAAAATTGCCTCTGAGAAGTTGCTCTGTCCTTAGGTTTACATCCAACAGGCAAATGTATTCGTCATAGTCCGGGGGGTCTTTCCTCCAGGCTCCCAGACGTGACCTGGGTGCAGAGGCATCCCAGACCAACACAGGGAGGAGGCCCGGGAGAGGACAGAGCCCTCTAGGATCTGTCAAGGCTTTGGCTAGGTCAAGTGCCTGTTGCTAGAAGGAGGCACAGGTCAGGGTGAGAGTGAGGGAGGTTTGCTCCCCAAGAAAAATAACCAGGATACTGTCACCTGAAGAAGGGACACAGGTCAAGCCAAGTCAGCAGCTGCTCATGTTCCCTTCCCTACATTTGTTTACAACTCATTCAGCACAGCTCGGCATGTCCCTCCTGAAAGCCTTCCCTCTCTGACTCTCCATCCCCACCTGGGGAACAGAGACTGTGCCATGACAGCCCACTGTCCCATGAGCTGGACTCAGGCTGGAACAGAGGTTGCTTTTGGAAACCCCTGCTTAGAGCCCTGGCTGGGTAGCTCAGTTGGTTAGAGCGTCATCCTCACACGCCAAGATTGCAGGTTCAATCCCCAGTCAGGGGACATACAAGAATCAACCAATGAGTGCATCAATGAGTGGAATGACAAATCGATATCTCTCTCTCTCTAATCAACTAATCAATCAATCAATAAAAAGAAAGTAGCTCTGGCTGCTTGGATGGAGCGCTAACCCGAGAACCCAAAGGTCGCCAGTTCGATTCCCGGTCAGGGCACATGCCAGGGTTGTAGGCCAGGTCCCCAGTTGAGGGGTGCACGAGAGGCAACCAATCAGTGTATCTCTGGCACATCGATTGTTTCTCTCCCTCTCTTTCTCCCTTCTCTTCTTCCTAAAAATAAAAATAAAACCTTAAAAAAAAAAGATTGAAAAGAAAGTCATCTATTGAAAACCCCATTCATTCTGACGTGAATCAGCACACCTGCCCTGCCTCCTGCTACGTGTTGGTTCCTGGAACAGGTTGTTGTCCTGACCTGGTCAAGCACGTGAAGTAATTTCCTGTGCCTGGTGGCATATACTAGTCCCCATGACTATCCCCACCCCACCCTTTGCCCCATATAATTCTTCGGCCCTTGCCAAGTGGCATGGGGATCCATTTCATCTTGCACTTGCCCAAGACATGCTTCGTACACAAGCTTCCCTTAATAAACCCTACCAACGCCAGGCTGGAGCGGCCAGTCTGTTCCCGCGGCCTCTCTCTGCCCTCGGCTTACAGAGGTAGGTTTCAGCCTCAGGGCTAATCCTGGGGCCACGTGTGCTAACCCCACCCAGATCAAAGGCTTGCTTGTCCAGCTGCTCCACCCTCCTTCCGCAGTCTCCTGACATCCCGTTCTTTTCTTCAAAGCCCGATCCGTTCAAGATTACATAGTAACGTGTGTGATTATTAACCTAGTGCATATCTTTCCTCTAGAGCAGCGATTTTCACCCCGTGTGCCCCAAGAATTTTTAAAACATGCAGTAGCTGATTACTCAGTCAGGGGCATTGACCTCTTTTCCCTTAGATGGTCAAATAAGGAAATGACAGCTACCAACACAACAATAGCTATCTGGTGTGAATGAATCAAAATTGTATCTTTTTTTTTCTCTTTTGGTCAAATCGGCAAAAATGTATTTTTGGTGTGCTGCAGAATTTTAGTAATTAGTTTATGTGTGCCGTGAGATGGGAAGGTTGAAAATCGCTGCTCTAGAAGATAATCTTCAGAGACACAAGATTTTGGTGTCCCTGGGGCCTACGTCAGTGACTGATACGTAGTAGGTGCTCAGTAAACATGTGCTCACTCATCGTCTGCCAATTCTCCGCTGGACGCTGGGGATGTTACGTCCAATCACACATGCCCCCTGCCTGGCTTCTGCCCTAGTGAGGGAGACAGGCTAGGTCCTAGGACTGCAACAGCCACCGTCCAACTGGAAAGCTTTTTCCAAGGACAGTGGGCTTGGGGACGCCTGTGGGGGGTGTGGACAGCTGAGTCAGAGGGTCCAGGAAGTCTCCCTGAGGTCATGATGCTGGTCGAACTTCAGGAAAATGAGGGGGCAGAAGCATGGGAGAGGAGGAGGGGAGGAGGGAGAGGGGAAGAAGATGAGGAGGAGGAGGACAGGGATGAGGGGGAAGCGGGAGGAAGAGGAGGGGACCACAAGGCCCCTGGAAAGCAAGGAAGTAACATGCAGCCTGGTGTATCCCGGGGAGGACCTGGTCGCCTCCGTGTCACAGCATCAACCCTCCAGAACAGGGGGTCACCATACAGGAACGAGGTCTTTTAGCTAAGCCAATTCCTTTCTTCAAAAGAAAGAAAGAAAAGAAAAGGGGTGGTGTCAAAAGTAGACTTTTGCAGATAAAACACAAGCATACAAGGATAGGGAGTAGCTGTCGGATTGTGAGCCGGTGGCGGGGCAGCTGCCACACAGTCGGCCCTCAATAAACGTGCAAATGTCTGGGTGAAAGTCACTGCAATCCATAGGTTTTTCTTAAAACAGCCAGGGACTGGCTCATTGGGAACCCAAGCAGACTCCCAAAGGCCCACAAAAGAGACAGGGCGAAAGGCATGACTTTAAACGGGAAAATTTATGTCACCCTGTCTGTGCAGAATACACTGTGCCAGGCTCTGTGACTGTTGCTAAGAAAGGGGTGGGAGGAGGCTGTGGAGGGATGTCAGGCCGCAGATTCAACACTTGGGGAGGTTGGAAAAGAAGGCCAGGAACACAAGCCTCTTTTGTTTCTCAGGCCTCTGTTAATGACCACGTCTGGGACCTGGTCGTGAAAGCAGCACTATTCAAAAGCACAGTTTCCGCTGCATCCCCCAGGAGCTCCCGTCGGGGTCCTGTTCTCCCCTCGCATCGCACCGGGTCACGTGTGGCGTGCCTGCGGAGAGGAGAGCTATAAATGGTTCATCTATAAATCAGTGTGTTGTGTCACCAGCTGGCAGTGAGATCCTGATTCGCAGGGTCCAGTTCTAGGGCAAGGCTGTGAATCAAATCCCACATCGAATGGGTGGTCCTTCGTGGCATCCAGCAGAGATGACCTTCAACCCGCAGCTCCTCAAGGGGAACCCCCCCACACACACACACCTGGAAGCTCTCTCATTCCACTTGATAATGGACAAGCTGAAGAGCTGAGGAACTGGGTCACAGGGAGTCACTGTGTGTCACAGCCTTAGGCGAAGAAGCCCTTTCTTCAATGCTTCCCTGTGGGGCTGTTCCCCTAGGCTTCCCGCAGATCTACATCTTTGAATAAGACAGCGACTCATCCAGATCTTGTCCTACACCAGTCACTGTGTTTGGTGCACATCTAACCAATTTTCTGCCACAGCAACCTTATGGGAAAGGATGAGGAAGTTGAGGCCCCAAGAGGCTTGCTAACTTGCCCAAGGTCACACAGCCCTTACTAGTAAAGGGAATGTTAGAACCAAGGTCACGTGGCTCTGAGCCACGCTGATACGCTGCCACGCAAGAGGGGCACCATCGAAGCCAGGCTGGGCGATCCCTTGTCACAGAGCCACTCTGGGAACCGTGCCTGACACCCTCCCTCTTCCCCCTTCATTCTAGAGGTTCCGAGGATGCTGCTAACCTTGACCAGCTAACCCTGCTGAGCCTGTCGGCACATCAGTGTTTCCCTGACCTCAGGGGATTGGCTCCGGGCTGGACCTGTGACCCAGTCAGAGTCAGTGAGTCACACCAGGGCTTTCCCTGTGGCTTCCGCAACAAAGAGGTCCTCTGCTCTCTCCTGGTTTTGGCGATGGAAGGAGGCGAAGGGAGACCACCGCGAGGAGTCACAGACAGCAGGACAAAGACAGGGACCCGCAGCACAGGACTCTGGGACTCCCGCCACACGCTGTCACCAGGCCCCTGGGAGTGGGACAAGGCGTATTTCTGCGAGCTGCTCCGAGCCCTGAGTCCAGCGGATCCTGCAGTGCCAAACACCTCCATGTTCTTAGGCACCATGAGCCAACGTATCCCTTCTCAAACCTGGCATGAGCCGGGGTTACTGCAACTCAAATCATGATACATCTGAATGAAAACAATCTCAATAAACCCTGTGAAAACCGAGCCAAAAAGCCCCTCAGCCAGCAACGCTGGGACACGGCAGGCTGGCCGACCAAAGCTGGAGCCAGGACCCAAGGCCCCGCCACACCAAAGCATCAGGAAAGGGCCACACTTCTAAAATTCTCAACAGTTCTCACCCTGACCATCGTGGCTCAGTGGGTTGGGCATCGTCCTGTAAAGCGCAAGGTCACAGGTTTGATTCCAGTTCGGTCAAGGCACCCGCCTGGGCTGCAGGTTCGGTCTTCGGTCAGGGCGCATACGAGAGGCAATTGATCGAGGTTTCCCTCCCTCTCGTTGTGCCTTCCTTCCCCTTTCTCTAAAAGTAAATAAATACAATCCTTCAAAATTCTCAACAGTTTTCAAGTTTTACATGTTGGCACCGCCGAGGTAGATACGCAAGAGCCTCACAGTTGCCCACCCCCGCCCCGCCCTCAGTGGATTCCCTCCCATAATGACATTGAACTCTGGTTAATGCAAAAGCGACTGTAAATGCCCTCTCAGCGGGGAAGAGGGGCACAAGCCAGAGGTCACGGGCAAAGTCAGCCAGGCAGCAGAAAGGGAGTCGCAGGGAGATCTGGGTGGCCTCACAGGGCTTTCGCCTGATCTCAGTGTTGGTCTTTTACAAAGGAACGCATTTGTACATTATTCCTGTAAGTGAAAATTAACTTTAAAATAGTTAGGGGTTCATGACAAGCTACATAATAATCTCATGATCTTAGACGAGTGTCAGCATTCTTTCCTAAAAGAGGAGTGGAGTCCCTCCGGGGAAGCCTTCCGTGACACGCCGAAAGTGGGCATCAGTCCCGCGTGTGCTTTTTTGGTGGAGAATTCAAAAACGGGGTAGCTGACTTCCTGGGAACCCGCTTCCCCCACCCAGGGCCATGGGAATAAATCCACTAACTCACTTCCCGAGCTCACCTGCTCTTTTTCCTCCCCAACAACTCCGGCGAGGCACAGCAGCGCCCGGTTTCTCCATCCCTTGAATCCTCCTCTCCCCGTGAAAACAGACAGGCAAACCCAGACAGGGCAACGAGATGGTGAAGCCAAACACTACGGGTAATGTCAACAACAAGACCAGGTGCTAAGGCGACCTCTCAAAACTGCAAATAGGAGAGCCAGACGACAGACACCAGGACCACAGTCAGGTCTATGTGGCCGCCACATCAGCTCAGCAGGGGGCAGAACTGGGGCGTCCGACGGGCCAGCCGAGCGGGAACGCAGAGCAGGGTGATTTGAGCAAAGCCGTGGAAGGGCCAGAGGTCTCGTCCGCTCCAGCACGGGAGAGGAGGGGCTCTGATGAGCCTGGCAGGGCCGGAGGCATCCGGGCAACGCAGTCTCACGGCTCATCAGCCAAGTCCTGCTCCACGAGTGAGGCGAACAGTATAAACTGGTATCTCAACACGAGCGCGAAGGCTTCTCGAAAGATTACAAGATAGCCAAGATGAACATAAATTGGAGCTAGGCAGACAACAGCAATTACGCGATAAAACTGCAGGAAAAAATTAGGAATAAATTGAAGTTATTTCAGAAGTGAAACGAGAGCAGAGAGAAACTAAGAGTGAATACATAGTACAGGTGTTTCCTGACGAGAAGTGGAAGGTTAACAAAAGTTTTAAAACTAAAAGTAAAGAAAGAAGAAAGAAAATAGACCGCCACAACACTGAGTCATTATATGTCGTCCCCACGGAAACCTTGAGGGAACTACATGAAGTACAACCTGGTGGCTGTAGTTAACACTGCTGTCTACTTGCAGGCTGCTAAGATGCACACAAAAAGGGTAGCTATGCGAGGTGACGGACGTGTTAAATATATCGTGATGAGCATTTTTTAATACATGTGTATAGCAAATCGTCATATTGTACATTTTAAACTCACACGATATTATATGTCCATTACATTTCAATAAACCTGGGGGAAAGGGGCAAAGAAAAAATCTATAGAACATAAACAAATGTAAATGAAAAAGGACTCAAACCATGTCACTATAAAAAACACAGCTAAACACAAACACAACTAAACACAAAGCACTGCAAAAAATGGAGGAAACAAGGGACCAAAAGACCTTCTAAAACCCACAGAAAGCAAGTAACAAAGTGGCAGTGGGAAGTCCTTTTCTCTCAGTAACTAATTTAAATGCGAATGGATTAAATTTCTCCAGCTCAAAGACGCAGGTGGCAGAACAGGCTTTTTTTTTTTTTTTAAACACAGGCCACTTCACTAATTTGCGTGTGACCCTCGTGCAGGGGCCATGCGCCTCTTCTCTGTATCGCAGGACAGCTTTTAAGAAACAGGGTTCAACCATACGCTGTTGGGATATCAGAGAAAAACCTGTTTGCTCTTTGTCCCTCATTCCTGGCACAGAGCTCATAAAACCCTTGGAATTTCCCGAGTGATAGGAGCGGTTCTTGTTTATAACCAGACCCTTCTAATCCTGTCTGAGTTTATGCTCACAAGGGCCCACACCCCAGGCCAGGCCTACATGTGGCCTTGCACCCTCCCCCGCCCCCTCCGGCCCGCCCTCCATGCAGCAGAACCTTAAACATAAATATGATCACGTCAGTCCCCCACTTTAAGCCTTCCAGAGGGGCTTCTGGTCTTTTTAGGACGAAGCCCAGAATTCTTATGTTCTGTACCTGGTCTGACTGTCCTAACCCGCTCACCTCTGACCCATCTCCCAGTGCTGCCCCAGCCCTCTCTGTCTGCCCTGACGTCACCCTACTGCTGCCTGGGTCGCCTCAGACCTCCAGGATTTCAGGGGTCCCTGGCCTGGGATATTGTCTACCTCACATGGACCCCTAGAGGGAGTTAGGGGTGCAAGACGGATATTAGGGAACTAATCCTGTAGGAGGAGGTGGGGGGGAGCAGGATGGGGCAGGAGAACTGAGATGTGGGCCTGCCAGAGACTGACCAGCCAGCCTTCCAGGGAGCCCTGGGGCAGACATGCTTTACCATGTCCTGAGTCTGGAGTAGCGGCTGAGTGACAGTCAGTCACAGAGATGACGACCTCAGGCAAAGTGCGACTTCAGGCAAGGCGGCTCTCTGCAGCCTCCGATGACACTGACAGGCAGAGGCCAGCTGCTGACTGCGCCACCTCAATTGGAGGTAAGTTACCTCTGGACAGGTGAGGGGGCACATGTGCCCTGCCAGTACCGTTGTCCCATTGTCCCATATCTCCCAGCCAGGCCTCAAGGCAGCTCGTGGGCCACTTCCTAAGGGAAAACTCTGCTCAGGCCTCCGGGTTCTTTTTTTTTTTATTTTTTTAAGATTTTATTTATTTTTAGACAGAGAGGAAGGGGGGGAAACATCAATGTGTGGCTGCCTCTCACGTGCCCCCTACTGGGGACCTGGCCCACAACCCAGGCCTGTGCCCTGACTGGGGAACTGAACTGGTGGCCCTTTGGTTCGCAGGCCGAAGCTCAACTCACCGAGCTGCACCGGCTGGGGAGCGACCTCTGGGTTCCAATCTGCCACAAACCTTCATCCTCTGTCTCCCAGCAGTTATCCGTTTGTAATTACACATTTGCGCATGCGATTATCTAATTGATCATGCCGTCCCTAAGGAATTGTACGTTCTGTTTGGGGACTGTTTGCGTGACTCACCACAGTCCCAGAGCTGAACCCAGAAAAACTGGTTAAGGAGTGCAGGCAGGTGCCACGTTTCGCGACCACCGGACTCTCCAAGCTGTCTGCAGTGTCAGGAGCTCGTGTGCAACTGAAGCTCGCACTCAGTTCACAGGGAGGGCGTTCCCGATCAGTTTGATCAGCTGTGATCCGTACTACCTAGGAGCCCACTCCTGCCCCACCTCTCCCTGTTCTAAAGGGCAAAAAAGGGACAAAGGTCACATTACTGCCACTACGCATCACCACGGCCACCACCCAAAAGCCTTGTAAGGTCTCAGTGCGTGACAAGGAACAACTCTAATTTCCAAACTCGGGGAGCTACACAAGCCCCACATCCCTGTGTGTGGGGGCTGCAGCCCTGGGCTAGGAATCACGGTGCCTGCTCTCCACTTGCCTGTGCCACCCGCACGTGTCGTCGCCAACCCTCTCAGACCTCGTCTGTAAAACGGAGGGAAGGCCTGCCTCGTCTTCCTCACTGACGGCTGCTCAAAGGCAGTGAGAGGCAAGGAAGCGTTGTGCAAATTGTAAGGTGTGTTTCACAAGAAAGCAAGGGAGTTCTTCTCCTGCAATCATGGCAGGTTGGCAACGGACCTGATTGGGACACTAGCTTGTTTTCTTCGGTGATGATGTAGGAGCCCGTGTGGGTGGGCTTCCTGCCGGGCACTGTTTTCCCACTTGTGCAAATAAGCCTGCCCCGCCTCCCCGCCCCCTGTCCCTTCTGATGGGGGGAGAGCAGCAGGAAGTGCACTGGCCTTTGGGTGAAGAGTGAGGGAGGGACTGTGCTCCTGTCATATGCAGGTCAAGGTTAAGGGTGTTTTGGAGGGGAAGGCGGAATGGGTGAGAACATGACATGAAAGGCAGTAGAGTTCTCAGAAAAGCTAAGCTCCCTGGGGGTCGAATCACCCAGAGGCTGCATGCCGACCGGACCATTGAAGCAGAGGCTGGAGAGGACCTGGTGCGTGGGAAGGGGCCTTAAAGGTCATTCATGCAATCCCCGTTGCAGCTGGAGAACCCGGGCTCTCCCGGTGTCCTCTCTGTGGATTTCGGTTTCTCAGGCCTGGTGCCTTCCACCGCTCCTGCTCTGCACTGGCTCAGGTGAGCCAGGAAGCCTTTACCTGTAGGGACCTTGGCCACACACAAGTGCTGGCTGCGCTAAGCACTCATTCTTCCGCACATATTGACTGCGGGGCTGCTGTGTGCTGGAAACCCTTGGAGGTGCTGTGAATACCATGGGCAAGAAACACGCCACCCGTGCCACCCCTTCTACTTATACGGAGGAGGTAGACCATAACCCAGTAAAAAGTATCTGAACAAGGTCACTTCGGAGGCTTGGAAGGAAATAAAAAGAGGTCATGGAGGCGGGGGAAAGCCTCGATGGAGTGGATCAGGAAAAGCCGGAGCGCATGCTAGGCCAGGTGCTGGGCCTCCTATTCTCACAGCTACCCTTACAGAAGTGGGCAGATCTCCGTTTTGCCAACCAGGAACCCCACGTTCAGAAGGGTTAAGAGTGGCAGTCAAGTCCCAAACTCCTAGCGCCCGCTTCCTCCCAGCCTCTGCGGAGGGGCCGCTGCCACCTGGATGATGAAACTCCGGTGGAGGACTGCACCATCTCTCGGCTGGAGTCCTTGCAGGTGTGGGGGCCGGGGAGGAAGGCGCTCCTGGGAGAAGCCGCAAAGAGCTCTGAATTCGCAGAAGGCCGAGAGTGCAGCCTCTGCTCGGCCTCTGCTCGGCCCCCGCCCGGCCCCCGCCCGGGCTCCGCGGAGCTGAGCCAGAGCCCCACTCCCGCCTCTGCCGGGACAAAGCCCGCTGAGCCCCGGGCAGAGCCAGACTCCGGCTCCCGCCTCCGGCCCGGCCCCCGATCAGACCAGCGCGGGGCACTATGGGACTTGTAGTTCAGCCAGCCCACGCACCTGCTCCAGAAACGCACTGACGAACTACAAAACCCAGGGGCCAGCGGGCAGCCCGGGGCGGACTCGCCGGCGGTGGGTGTGCGAGCGCAGGGGTCCCCGCGGTGCTGGCGCTGGGCGCTGGGCTGCGGGTGCGGGCGCTGGAGCCGGAGAGCCGCACCTGGCGTGCGCGCTAGCCCGACCGGCGGGAGGTGGCCCGGTGGCGACAGGCACGTTGCATGCATGCATTGGGCACAGCCTCTGCAATACCCGATTGTGCAGCGCTTTGGCTCTGCAGTGGGTGATGGAGGGTCCGACCGCGACACCCAGCCCCGGAGCCAGGCTGGCACCGATCGCTTCAGGAGCCCTTGGCTGGGCTTGGGGGCAGGCGGACGGGCGACCGCCTTGAACTGTGCACGACGTGTTTTTCTCTTTTTTGTGCCAAGGTTTCTCTGGGCGGGTGCGCGATGCAGCGAGCGGCGGCGTTGGTCCGGCGGGGCTGCTGCCCCCGGGCCCCGGGCCCCTGGGGCTGCCGTCAGAGCAGCGCGGCCGCCGAGGCCCCGGCCGTGCTCAAAGTGAGGCCCGAGCGGAGCCGGCGCGAGCGCATCCTGACGCTCGAGTCCATGAACCCGCAGGTGAAGGCGGTGGAATATGCGGTGCGGGGACCCATCGTGCTCAAGGCTGGCGAGATCGAGCTGGAGCTGCAGCGGGTGAGCGCGAGCGCCGGGGCCGCGTAGCTGAGGGGCGCCGATCGGGGGACGCTGCTGGGGTACGCGCCCCGGGCTGCCTCCCAGCCCGCGCGTCTCCTGCAGTCGGCCAGGCTTGAGTTGGACAACACAATGTCTTCCCCCCCACCCTTTCACCCACCAGTGTCCGGCACTCGGCACACAGTGAGACCCTCAGATGCGGCTCACTTGCTGAGCGGCGGTAGTGCCTAGCCCTGCACGTTCGGTGGGCACTGCACGTTGTGTGGGTTAGATGGCTGTTCTCCCCGCTTGGAACCCGGATCCTGGCGGTGGGAGGGGACCGGGGCAGGCAGGGGTGGGGAAGGGCAGGGAGACAGCAGGGAGCAGTGAAGACATCAGCAGAATTTCAGAGCCTGAACAAGTCCTTTGAAAAAAGTAAAATGGAGAAGTGTCGGATGGGGTGCTGGGTGGTAGTGGTGGAAGGTGATCACTAGGGAGGAGGGGAGGGTTTGTGCCCCAGACTTATTCACTCTGTGTCCGAAACCTTTTGGGTCATTCTGCCAGTAATGAGTCCCTGACCAGAGCAGGCGAGGAGGGCCCTGCCTAGTTCCTTATTTTAGGCTCCCTCTGAAACCTTGATCCGTGGCCGCATTTTGTTCTCTTTCCGAGGACACAGCCACCCCCCTCCATGAGGAGTTGGGTAGTCGGACAGTTGGGCCTTTTGGACCTTGGTAGGGACTTTCTTGTCTTGGTGGCCAGCTGGCTGAGGTCTTGGCCTGAGTTCCCGGCTGTGCGTAAAGGGACCGCACACCCTGGAGTGATTTCTGCCTCTGAGCAGCCAGGGCCGCCGGCGCGGGTCTAGCAGGGTCTCCTGTGGGACCTCTAACCTGGATGGGCTTCTGCAGGTGATGTCAGGAGGGGAATGTGAAAAGATAAGCACATCTGAGATTGGCAGGAACTGATGAAAGACTTTGGAGATAGTGAAACATTCTTGCTCAAGATAGGTCTGGCTCATAGTGGGGGTGGGGAAGGTCCCTTGATCTTGCTCTCAGAGATACCAGAACTGGACCTCCTGGTGAGTTGGTCACTTAGTGTCCCAGAGCATGCGGCAGGAAGCTGTGGTGGGGATATGATGCTTGGTCCCCCTTCCTACGGGGCCTTTGAGGGTTTGATGAGCTCGTGGACTGTTGACACCTCCTTGGAACAACCAGTTCTGCTGACTCAAAATGCTGAGCTGGACGGGTCAGGGTCCAGCGTCTCCCTCTGACTCCTTGTGGGGCTAAGTTTAAAGCTTGGCGCCGAAGGCTGGCTCGGCTTCTCCCCTTCCCTGGCCAGGAGGTGGCCCGGACGGGGAGCACAGGTGTTTGCCACCCTGCTGCTTGTTGATAACTGGCAGGCTGGAGCCGGCTCCACTTGAGATGACAATCTCCCTGTTAAAACAAAGCTGAGGTTCAATTGTTCCCGGGTTATCACTTTTCAGCTGATCTCTCAGGTGCCAAGTTTGGGTGTGAAAGTAGGGGACCAGGAAAGATTTCTAGCAGGGGATGGCTTGGTGATTGCAGGGAAGCAAATTTCTGGATCACTTGAGCCAGAAACACCCTACGGTTTCTGGGACAGATACCCTGTGCCCCACACCCTACCGCTGAGTGAGTTGAGACGTTCTTTCTGGGCACCTACCACGTCCAGTGCTTTCACTCAGGCTCATCCCTTCTCATCCGCTTTTTTCCTGTGTGGGGTCCCTGTTGCTTGGCAGTAGGCGCTGGAGAGCGAGGCCCGGCCAAGCCCAGCGCAGCCTCCCGGAACCTCCCATTCCGGAGACAGTCGCTCTCCTGTACTGGCTTCCCCAGGGCCCTTCGGAGCGGGCTGTCAGGCTCGTTCGTTTGTTTTTCCCCCTGGCTTGGCCTGGCTTTGGTTTTTTCTCCCTGTTTTGAACTGTAGTGATGAAAACTGGACTGTGGTTACAAGGGGTTCGACTTGATTCTAGACAGGATGGGCAAGTATTCGTAGGGAGCAGGGTGGCTTGGCGTGAATCTCCTGTTCTCGTCTATAACAGGAGAGAGGTAGCCCAGGGAACCTGAGGTGGTCCCCGTGGCATCAAGGCCTTGACACCGCCCGGAGTCACCAGGTGCTCTGCAGACACGGGGGCCGATTGGCCGGACACGTGGCTCTGGAGTGGCTTGCCGGGCGAGTCCGGCGAGTCCTGTCCTTCATGCTCCTGTAACAGGGGCGGAGAAGGCTCAGGACGGCCAGAGGAGGGGCGGGTGGCCAAGTGGGCGTGAGAGGGCCCGTTCTCCTCCAGCCGCCTGCGGCTAAGGAGGCCCTGCTTCGCCCTGACGGCAGCTCCAAGAGGGGAAAACCCTCAGCTTTTCAGGTCCCCGTGTTCCCTGAAAAATAAGCTGCAATTCAGAGTTTGAAAAGATCTGTCAGTCAACCTACTTCTTCTTCCCTTGCCTTCCTGGGGGAGGGGAGGAAGTTGGCCCGAGAGGAATGGCTTTGCTTTTGTTTGCAGAGAACACAGTTGAGGCAGGACATCCGTGGCTGGAGCGGCTGGTGGGCCGAGCTGATCTCCCCGCCGGCCTCGGTGTGTGTGTGTGTGTCGCAGGCAGCCACAGAGGTGCCGCGACAGTGCCTAAAGCAAGCAAAGGACGAGATCAGAGACCCTGGGTGAGCCAGGCATAGGTGGTGAAATCACATCGGTCATTTTCTTTAGAGTTTAGATGCGACAGTACAATAAAGACCCTCGTGGTGCCTCTGGGCCTGTGAGCAGAACCATCACACCTCTTGTCCCCCTCCCCACTGACACTCCTTGAAAGCCCCCATCCCCAGGGCCTGCAACCTCCTCCCTGCCCCCTGCTTGAGCCCAGTGGTGGGAAGGGAGCCCTACTGGGTAGCAGTTTTCTCAGTACACCTCAGGGAGGCCACTCTGGACAGGCCATGTGCAGTGGATTAGACTCATGGGCTCGAGGGTGCTCTCAGGGGGACAAGAGCGCTACGTGCTGACCGGGCAGGCCTCCGGGGGCGAGGCTGAGGTCCTGATGAGTCAGTGTGGGCAGGAGTCTGCCCAGGACAGTCTCCTTCGTCTGGCGGCCCTTGGCGGGCTGGCCGGTCCCCTGTCATTCGAGAGCCAGGCTCCCGTCCCCCAGCTCGTCCATCATGGCCCCAAGACCCACGCGAAGGGGGGCTCATTTTCCCCAGGCTCCCCGTTGGCAGGCCGTGAAGTGGCTGAACGGCACAGGGGAGGACACAGGGCAGGAGCCTCTGGGCCCTGTGCCAGGCACCGTCCTCTCCCTGCAGCGGGCTGGCCGAGGGCCTGCAGCTGTGTGCTGGTCCCTGGCCCCTGCTGTGACAGATGTGCTCCCTGCGGAAGGATAGACTAGGTCCACGCCACAGGAATCACCTGCATTCAGCCAGCCAGGCCTGGGGTCTTCGGCGATTCAGCTGTGCCGACGGAAGGTCCGTGCCAGAAGCCCAGGCCAGTGCCAAGGGGTGTGTCAGGCCCGCCCCTTTGCACAGTGGCCCTGGTCAGACCTCTGTCTCCAGCTTTCTTGGTTGTTGCCCGTGAGATGAACTCTGAGCCACCCGTCCTGCAGCCTGTCCCCAGGGGGCCTGTGCTCAGCCAGGGCCTGGGCCCGGGCAGCGCCGCCCCGGCCTTGGCCTGCGGGACGCTTTGGCTGCTTCTCCGTGCCCCCTGGGCCATCTTTCCAAGTGGCTGGCCCTGAAGAGCTTGGCAGAAGGGCACGGGGTGGGGGGTCAAAAGGCCTCTTTCCTCTGCAGAAGCACAGCTTTGGGAGACTTATCAGGCCCTGTTTATGAAGGTCCAGGGCCATCTCTGGGGTGTCCGTCTCAGCCCCCGCCTGCCCTCCGCCTCTTCTAGAGGCAGCTGGGGAATTTCCACGAGGGAGGGGCTTAGCGGTGGACCCAGGGTCGGGAACCCTTGATTGGCAGCTGCTTTCATCCCTCAAAACCACTGGTTTGTACATAAGGTGTATATTACTGATTCAAAAAGGGAAAGTTTTCTAAAGTTGCTTTTACTCCCACATTGTGAGAATCGGAGAAAAAGGCTGGTGTGAAAATGATAGAATTCTGTCTTTAAAATTCGTATGTAGAGCGCCTTTGGGGAACGGGCAGCAGAGACGGAAAGGCGGCCCCCGGCCCCCCGGCCCTCCAGCCTTGCGCCTGATGCAGCTTTGTGAGAGGACGATGTCGGAGCTCCGCCAGGCGATTTCCATACTGTTTGTCTCAGATAATCTTTCCAGCTGCGCCCGGAGGGCCTTGCACCTGTTAATTCTAACTCTTCCAGGGGCTCAGTCTGGACTCATCGGGGAGCGGGATGGGATGCCTGCATTTCCTGACCCCCAAAGCCCCCCGTCCAGACCCAGCTGTCCTTATCACCTCCCAGTGATGTCGTCACCGGGAGCTCTCTGGGAGCTCTTCTCTGTGCTCGGGCAGTGACCTCGGTTTTGCTCTTCAGCCAGTCTTTTCTTCCCTGATGCTAAAAAAAAAGAAAACAAAACAAAACAAAAAAAAGAAAATCTGCCCACATTCTTCATTCTGCAAAGCCAAGGTTGCAAGGGTAGGAACGGCCCCGAGAGTCCCTGCTGATAGGTGTCTTCTGGGAGCGGGTGTCCGCAGTACCTGGCCATTTACTCAGGCAGGAGCGGGGCAGCGGGGTCCTCTCCCGCTGACCTTGACTTCCCTCCTCCACGTGTGCCCCGGGACCCTCGGTTCAATGTCGCTGTGAGGACGCTGTGGGCTGTGGGCCAGCAGCGGCCTCGGGTACTCCAGCAGCCCAGGGAAGCTCTCCCAGCCTTTTCGGAAAGTGGGAGACGGCGGATGTGGTGGTTAGGAAGGGTGCTCTTGGGGTGTGTCTTCGAAGCCCAGTGCTTGTATTTATGCTTTCTGTGACCTCGGGCAAGTTTTTGTACCCTGGGAACCCTCAATTTCCTCATCTGTAGAATGGGATTAACACTGATTCTTCCCCATGGGGCGGTCGTGAAGGTGGACTCAGGCTTGGCACCGTGCCCCGCACCTGGTGAGCCCCAAAATAGGGCTGCTTATTAATATCCTCTGGAATAACCAGCTGTCGCCTTCTCTCTGCTCAGGGTATCAAAAAACCGTTCACTGAGGTCATCCGGGCCAACATCGGGGACGCCCAGGCCATGGGCCAGCAGCCAATCACCTTCCTTCGACAGGTGAGCTGGTCCTCGGAATGCAGCGGGCACCAGAGTCCCCCAGGAAGGTGGCCCTGAAGTGGCAGCCCCTCCGGGCCCAATGTCGCCAGCTCCCTCCCTTGGCCACCTCCCCTTCCGGAGCTGTCCGAAATTCCCAGGCCTGTTGGGGGTTTGCTCTGCCATACGAGGCTCCCAGCGAGACGCTGCCATGGCGTTTGGTCCTGGAGACCGAATTTGGAGCTTGGCTGGCGAGGGCATTGGGTGGCTTGGAGGATGCTCACCGGAGCTCTGTGGGAGGACCGCTGGCCTCGGTGACGCGAGGCGCCCGAAGGCCCGGCCCCTGGCCCAGCGGAGAGTGCGTGGCCGCTGACCTTGGCCAGCTGCTGCCCGCCCGGCCGCCTTGCTGGTGTGACCCAGCCCACCCTGATGTCCCCGGGAGGCAGGCTTCAGTGTTGCATCTGAGCACCAGCCACGAAGAGGCTGTGTGGGCCGAGGCTGTGGGACTGCTGGCGGGAGGAGAGGCCACAGGGTCCTCCAGACAGGCTGGAGACCAGCCGTGGTGACGCTTTTTCCCACAGGGCAATTGGGGGCCCGTTTGGGAGCAAAACGTGTTCCTTGCGTGGCTCAGGTCTGCAGGCTGGGGCAGGCAGGGACACTGAATAGCCCAGTTCCCTTTCCCTTGCCCTGCTTCCTGGGGCAGATGGCGAGGGCGCCAGGGCTCAGCCTGCAGGGGCTCACGCAGGGTTTGGGGGCAAACAGCGAGGCTGGCACTGACCTCAGGGGCTGCCGGCTGGGCCCAGGCTGGGCGAGTGGAACGGACTGAGCAGGGTGGCTCCGCCGAGGAGGCGGAGGCTGGAGGGGGTCAGAGGGCCCTTGGCTGTCCTGGAAGCACGCAGCTGTGGAGAGACAGAGCCTGATGGGGCCTCTGTCGGCAGAGGCTCTCCGCACACACCTGGGGCTCCTGCTCCCTTGGCCTTGTCTGGCTGGCTGCCAGGTCCAGTCGGGGGCGCTGGCTTCCCCCAGCCTTCGCGCCTCTCCTGACCTTCACAGGTGGCCCGGGGAGGAGGGCTGGCCGGGTCACCGCCTGCGGGGCAGAGGAAGGGAAGCCGGGCCCCGGAAAGCCTGTAGGTCACGCAGCTGGCGTCAGAGCCGGAGCCCCAGCCCCTCGGTGCTGCCGACACGGCTCCATGCAGCCAGCTGGGACTTGTCCTTGAGCTGGGGCCACCGGCACTTTTGCCAATGTTTCCCTGCTCGATCTTCTTAATCTGTGGGGTCAGGGCGATTTTCTGTTACAGAGATAAGAAAGGTACCTGGTCTTTGGTTCTGGCCAGGAAAGGGGTGATGGTGAGGTGGAGGTGGGGTCACCCGCCTGCTCAGCCCTGGCCCGTGCCCGGGAGGTCCCTGGTTCTTGCGGTCATGAGTGTGCGAGCCACTGGCCTGTGCAGTGGAGTTGGGCTGGGGGCCCAGCAGCAGCCCCCTTCTGTCCCCGGCTCCTCTCGTGACAGCCCAGCCTTGGGCTCCAAGCCCAGGTCACCACGCACCCCGCCTCTCCTGTCTCCCCTTCTGTGGCCGGAGCCCAGGACGCCTCTCCTCACCACCCCCAGTGCTCACGGGCCTCAGACTTGTCACCTTCACACCACATCCGGCCCAGGGTTCTACTTCGTGCCCCTCCCGGCCCTCCAGGGTGAGGGGTGCCCGGAGCCCAGCCCTCCCCTCTGTCCCCCCAGGTGATGGCACTCTGCACCTACCCAAACCTGCTGGACAGCCCCAGCTTCCCAGAAGATGCTAAGAAACGAGCCAGGAGGATCCTACAGGCCTGTGGCGGCAACAGCCTGGGTGAGGCCCCGACCTGCCAGGCCCCGGAGGGCGGGAACAAGCATGTGTCCGGGCCTTGGCCGACGGACGGGTGTGCGTGAGAGGGAGCGTGGGGCGGGGGGTGGCGTGCAGAGTGGGGCAGAACAGCATTCCTCTTCTCAGCTGGCCGTCAGCCTCCTCGGCGCTGAGCTGATGGGGTCGATGCCGTCTTTTGGTGCATTGGGGCACGGTAGGCAGGCGTAGCTCCTGGCTCGGCTGGAATGGGTTTTGCCCTGGGAGCCTTCTGGTGGAAGGGTTCACCAGAGACCGAGCTCAGCGACAGGAGGCAGAGTGGACGCTCAGAGCCCAGCGCTGTCCAGCGTTCTCTTCTCTGCTGGCCCAGCTCGTCCCCATGTGGCCTGGCAGCCCATCGCTGGGGGATGATCGGGCTGAGGCACGCCTCTGGCCCCCTTGTAGTGGCTTCCATGGCTCTGGCCCTGCCGCCCGCCCTCTCACGTCACTGTGCTCCCATCGCCCAGCCCGTGGTGTCCTTTGTGGGGAGCCCAGCCCGGTGCAGCGCCTGCCTCCCCGGCGGTGGTGTGGCCCCCGCAGATGTGAAAATGGCCTCCTCCCTCCATTCCGTGCTGAGAGGGGTCTGCAGCCTCTGGACCTCTGCTCTTTGTTCTCGTTTCCCGTCTGTTTCCTGTTTATTTGTGCCCCATCCCTTTGCCCGGTGCCACACAAGGGACCTGGTGTCCCTCGCCCAGTGGAAAACGGTTGCTCTTAGAGCTTTTTTAGGACTTGTGCCTGGATGTCCCGGAAGGTGGGACAGGGGTTCTCGAGGCGTGCTCAGCAGGGGAGAGCTGTCCTTGGCCTCTCTGTCATCGTCCTGCCCGTCCCCTCCCCCTTTTGCTCTGTCCCTTTTTCAAGAGCCCTGGGCTTACCTGCGTGGCTGCGGTCGCCCCGTGCCCCGAGCGCTGTCCCTCTGAGTGTGGGTTGGGCCCAGTGCGGGGAGGAGATGCACAGTAGAAACGGGTGGTGGGAAGTGGCTGGGCTGTGTCTATAAAATGAAGTCACTGGGGAAGTGAAAGGCCGAGAGAGGCCGCGGAGGGGGCCGTGTCTTTAGCACGGACGGCCTGGGCAGAGGCTGCAGGCCAGCTGTGGGGGATCCTGTGGTTCGGACCGTAACAGGAAGGCCAGGGCTGGAGGGTGTTGCCCGCCGGCGGGTGAGGGCTGGAGCTCAGGGAGGGGTGAGCCCAGGGCCGGGAGGCAGCTCCCTGAGGTTGCCTCGCTGCCAGCGCCCCACCCCGAGGGGGCCCCTCCACTCTGACCTCCGGCGCTGGGAACTGGCTTTGCCTGCTTCTACACGTTGTGTACAGGTGGTCCAGATTTTAATCAAAGTGCACCTGAGGATGGTGTTGACACGGGGTGGGGGTGGGGGTCATGCCCGGCAGCTCTGCGGACCGCGCTTGGTTTTGCTCAGGGCTGCAGACCCCTGGAGTGCGTGAGCAGTGCCATTGCGGGCCCACCCATTCTCCAGTTCAGGGACCACGTGTCGGCACTGGGGATAAAACACAGCGATCCCAGCTGTCACAACTTATCCTGTCAAGAATGCACATAAACCCCAGCACGATGGGTGACCCGGGGTGGAAGCCCAGGCCTAGACTAATGCCCCACCTAGTCGGTGGTCGGCGAATATTGGGTGAATAATGGGTGGATGAGTGGATGGGTGGGTGCGTGGGTGAACAGATGGGTGGGTGGGTGAGAGGATGGGTGGGTGCTGGGGCCCAGGTGGGTGGCTGAGCAGTTTGCCACAATTCCAGAACTTAGAGTAGTGGGAGTCGAGCCCCAGAGAGGCCCCCCCGCAACCCCTCTCCTCTGTTAACGTACGATTTCAGCGACACCCTGCCCCTGGTCACTGTCTTGCATGCCATCTTACAGGGTCTTACAGTGCCAGCCAGGGTGTTAACCGCATCCGTGAGGATGTGGCTGCCTACATCACCCGGAGAGATGGCGGCGTCCCCGCGGACCCAGACAACATTTACCTGACCACGGGAGCCAGCGACGGCATCACTGTACGTGCGGGGGTGGCTCGCTGTTGTCCGGTGTTCACCCGTACGTAGGACAGCC
>PVJD01015631.1:0-24408 GCA_004026545.1 Mormoops blainvillei
TTTTTTTTTTTTGCTTGTAGTTATCCAGATCTCCCAACACCATTTGTTGAAGAGGCTATTTTTACTCCATTTTACATTTCTGCCCCCTTTGTCAAATATTAATTGACCATAGAGACATGGGTTTATTTCTGAGCTCTCTATTCTGTTCCATTGATCTATGTGTCTGTTTTTATTCCAGTACCAGACCATTGTGATTACAGTGGCCTTATAATATAGTTTGATGTGAGGTATTGTGATCCCTCTTATTTTGTTCTTCTTTCTCAAAATTGCTGCAGCTACTCAGGGTCATTTATGGTTCCATATAAATTTTTGAAACATTTGTTCTATATCTGTGAAATGTGTCATTGGTTATTTTATAAGAGGTTGCATTGAATTTATAAATTGCTTTGGGAAGTAGGACATTTTGATGATGCTCATTCTTGCAATCCATGAAAATGGTATATTCTTACATTTATTTGTGTCTTCCTTAACTTCTTTCTTTAGTGTTGTGTAGTTTTTTGAGTACAGGTCTTTTACCTCCTTAGTTAGGTTTATTCCTAGGTACTTTATTTTACTTGTTGCTAGGGTAAATAGGATTTTTTCCCTGATTTCTGGTTCTAATATTTCATTTTCTAAAGAATAAAATTATTTCAAACATTCTAAAATAGTTAAAATATCAATCTTTTGTTGGACAGAGCTGTACTCCTAACTGAGAAAAGGAAAAGAAAGGAAAACTTCCTGGTAACAGAACTATGAGTATGAGGAAGTGAAAATAATGTGCCTATGATTCCATAACATCATGAAGGTAGATATATCTAAAGAGTCAGGGCCAATGGGAATCACATTAGGCTTTTATACAACATAACTCATAAATCGTATATACGCAGGCTTATTAGGAATGTTGAGAAAATATCATTTAGATCCAAATGCATTTCTTTAAAAGTTAAATCTTCCTGAAAAATTATAAAGAAGAAATGACAATGATTTTCCATATAAAGGTCAAAACAGAGCAAAGTTTAAAAGCAGTTTTTCCCCCCTTGGACTACAAATCCTAAAGTTACACTGGGGGCCATGGTACATCTCTGAAATAACGCTTGTAGAAAAACAAAATTGTTATGAGATAATAAAGATCAGAATCTACGTGATTGGAGAAGACCAGAACATGGCTTCACTCTGAAGATGCAGATTCTAAAACTTTACTTTTGCTAAATAGATATTTGTCTCCAGGTGTTGTTCAGCTAATATTTGACTGAAAGAAAGAGAACACACCCAAGGTAAGGTAAGCAAAATAAGAGATGTATTTAAAACTGCAAGAGGACCACCACACAGAAGCCAAGTTAGTATATTAATTTGTCTATCATAGAGAATATCATCAAGAAAATTGTAATAACTATGTATGCTGTCAAAAGGGTATTAAACTTATTGGGGTGATCACAATGTTTTACACCTAACACTAATATAATATTGTATGTTGGCTGTAACTTAAAAATTAAAAAAATATTTAAAATTTCTCACGATGAACTGGAATCAACTGGACCTAACTCTCTGCTGAACTTGAACAAAGCCCCATAAGACCATTTCAGCCTCAGTTATACACTAACTCCCAGATTTTATTAGTTAGGAACAGACTTTGCTGGATCCCAATACCAAATTCTGAGAGTTCTGAGGATGCACCAATGGCCTCTTCTTGGTCTAATCAGCTGCAGACTTAGTTGTGTTTAAGAAGAAAGCAAAAAGAAGAAACGTTCAGGGAAAGAAGCAGGAGGCAGAGCTGGGTGGGATAAACATTTGTTAGAGAAGTTAATATAAAACATCAGAATTCCCTGCCAGGGTATACAAGAAAATCTATTTTCTTGTTGGTAAGTGCTACTGAAGTGGGAGATAAGGGGGGCAGAGATGGCTTGATAAAAAAAAATCCTGACACAGAGGAATTGAGCATCTTTTCATCTATGAGGACAGGGGTCCCTTTAAAAACCCAGACACAGGGGATGTGTTGGAGCCTGTTACCAAGGGGAAGACAGGCACCCCGTTCTACCCTCAACCTTAGAACTTAACATCTTTCACATATTTTCGTTTAACAAAACCTTGTGTCTGTACTTGCCTACAAAAATACAGAAAAATAACTTGTGGCTCTCATATCTTTCAAAATACCACCAGCTTTCCCTGCAGCACTGACAGCTCTGGCTGCCTCAGAGAACCTTGTTAGAGACTCAAGCCTCAGTGCATTGTGATGACATTTGACCTTGTTCTCATCACCAGGAGATTGCTTAAAGGAATTCCCCAACCATTTGTCTTACATGCACAACAGTGTTGCTAGAATGGTATTCATGGACTTTGAAGATGATAACTAAATCTAGGTTCCATGTGCCAAATATAGCCTGGCACCAGCTGGTTATAAATCTGTTCTCATCTCTCTGAGGGAGCTCTTTTTAAAATTCATGACTTAAAATAATTTATTGTACACTGTGCAAGTATGCATATTCATACATATTTGTACTAAAAAAAAAACCCTACAGTATATATTTCTCTAATCTAAATTATATTCTTTAAAATGAAATTAAAATTAGCATGACAATACATATACATGCTACAGAGGATGTCTCTACTTTCCATTTCTGAGCTATCATTGTATTGCTTGAACCCAGACCCAGTTTGAGGGAGGAGTAGACAGGTGGTATGTAAAATAAAATGTGTCATGCTTTTTTCAGAATTGTTCGTCTGCTGAGCCTAAGATAACTGGCCCAAGCTTGTTTGAGCAATATTCTTTTAGCTGAATTTTCTCCTAGGAGAGTTACTGCACTGGGAACAAAATATGAAAGGAGCACCATACTGAAATGAAATCTCTGTTAGATATTGAGACATAGCAACGCTGCTTTGAAAACTCCCCCAAAGGGTGTAACCCACCAAGAGGTAGGAATTCTTGCATTCCTAGCATCAGGACACCAGGGTGTCTTCTTATTTTTTCTAAGAAAATAAGGCAATGACAATGATCGCAGAGTATCGGTGGCGACACATGTCTTGAGGGTGGACGGCTGTCCAGTTATAGCAGCCACAATGCCTGTAATGGTGCACATTGCTTAAAGGGAACATAGGGTCTAAGAATAAAGAACAACTGTGCCTAGAAAAGAGCCGTCAAAGTTGGGAAAAATTAATACAGATCAAAGGTCCCCTACACAGTGTAACCAACTTCCTTGGTGAGACAGAACACACCGACTGTTAAAAGGACATTGCAATGTCCTGGGGTCCTGATTTAATAGATACAAGAATAGATAACAACATTTACAGAAGAATAAATGATTTCCAAAATTCATTGAAAAGCCTACGTGATATGAATCAAAACAAAACAAAATAATGTGCAATCAACAGAAAGCTTTGATTAACTGTTTAGACTGGTTTAGAGTAATTTCATATAGAAACAGTAAATATATTAGTCCATAAAACATTTTTAATATTTTGAAAATATGAGAACCCTAAATTTAGAATTCTACAGAATTCCAATAAGATAAATCTCCTGTTAATTTAATAAAAGTTTAAAATTTGGTAAATTCTGAAATATAAACTGGCTAACACTTTCTTATCTTAACTATGTCTCATCTATATTATGTAACCTGGAAGAAGTAATTTCATATTTATAAGGTTGAATTTCCTTGTCTATAAAATTAGTGGGAGAGATAGAATATCTCTAAGGTTTCCTCTAGCTCTAGACTTTAAAAACTATCCATGAGATCTAATTCTCAAGTACTTAATGAATTATTTGAAATTCAGTCTACATGAGATTCCACTCCATCAGTTGGGTAAAATAGCACTAATAAAGACAGAACTTTTAACAGATTATGATAATATATTTTAAAATTTGGGGGTGGACTTTGTAGGCCAGGGGACAAATTATGAGATTTAAATATTCTAGTAGGCTAATAAGATTAGATAATACATATTAGATGATAATATAATATGTTATTTTTACTTCTAATATATTTTACAGTACCAATGAACATCAATTACTAAATTAATTTTGATCATAGTGGCTATGTCTATACTCATTGTAAAAAGGATTGTTTAACCTACAACAATTGGGAACATTGCCATGTCCCTGACCCAGGTAAGATAGATGATTTTAAAAATACAGAATAATAACAGGATCTCAACAGATATGTAGTATTAATACATGAAAGTTTTCCAATGCAAATAAAAGAAGCTTATCCTCATAAACAGGCAGGTTTCCAAGGATCATCTGGTTCTTCTTCTTCTTTATACTAACGAGTGTCAGGAACTCTTTAATTTACTCTTCAGAGTGTGAAAGTTTTGTTTTGTTTTGTTTTCAAATATAGCTTTCTAATGAGTGTCTACCTTATCATGATAGTTCTACATATAGTCTTTAAGTTTGCAAATAATGTTTAATATTCTTAATTTATAGGATATTGTAATCAAGAAATTCAAAGAGTTTAATATAACACAACAATTAATATAATTCAGCTAATTAGTAGCAGAATTCAGCTTCAAAACATGTTATGTTGTCTCTATAAGCAATTTCATAATAAACACAATTTGACAACTCTTTATAAAATATTTTTTATCTGGGAAAAAAACAACAACATTTATCTGGTCACAAGAGCTTAGGTTAAGGTTAAGCACTAATATTTACATGCAAATACCTTAGACAAGTCTCTTCTGTGTTACTTCTCTGGTTTTCCAATTTATTTCCCAACAGTCATGAAAACAATGTAGCATTGGTATATTCGTGTGTATTAAAAACTACAGTAATTTTGTTATTAGTATGAGTAGTAATGAATGAAATCTTGACAAAGGATGTCAAAATTAGAAGGAAGAACAGGCACTAAGATGGTAAGCGGTGGCCCCTGGTATGGGACTTATTAGTTGTGCATTTGATTACTCACTGTATGTTCTTTGATTCTGAAGACACTTGATTCATCATAGACAACTCAGATTGGACATATGATACTGCGTTGCTGTGCTGCAATTAATAAATAACTCTAAATGAAAGATACTTCTTATATCTTCAGGAAAAGAGGGAAGTCATAGTTCAAACCCTAGCTACACTTCTTAATGACATTAGTAAATTAACCAAAATTATTTTATGTGTGAACTGGAAATAACCACTGTAGCAGTTAGATTAGTTCTAATACATAATTCAGTTGGCACAGTGCTTGGTTACTGTGTGGCTAACACTCAATAAGTAGTAGCTAAAAATATCATTGTCATTACTTTTATTTTGAATTTCTAAAAAAAAAGTAAATCTGTTACTAAGCAAAGGTGTTGGTAACTGAGAGAAAAATAAACATCCACCAGCCTTTATGTAGGCTTCTTCTAAAGGTATTAAAAAAAAATCAAGACCCTTGCCCTGGTCAGTGTGGCTCAGTTAGTGTGGGTGTCGTCCTGGAACCAAAAGGTTGTGGGTCCAATCCCGGGCCCAGACATGGACATGTGCAACCCCCCACCGGGCCCACATCCCCTTTCCAGGTGCATTCAGGAGGCAGGCAATCAATGCTTCTCTCTCACATCAATGTTTCTCTCTCTCCCTTCCTCTCTAAAAGCGGTAAACAAAATAATGTCCTCAAGTGAGGGGAAAAGCAAACAACAACAACAACCGCAGCAAAACCTTAGGACTCAACTCGAAACGGAAGAAAAAAGACTGAAAGCATTCTTCAAAGATCTTACATCACCAACAACACTCTGCATGAAATGTTGATTTTTCTTTTGGAATAAATACTGTAGTAAACTTTAACATCCAACATAGAATCAAATGACGTGTTAAAAATGCTTACAATATCTTCCAATTATAGTACGTGAGCCAGTAGCACAATAAGTTCAATTAATATAAATGGTTATTGTTTTGCTTAATTCCTGGGTTGTCTTCTTACTAACTGAATTCATTTGCTTTGTGGAGAAAAATGGCTTACGTCAAGAAAACTTATTTGCTTAAAGCAGCAAACTTTATTTCCTACAGTTTGGTGACTTGTAGGCATTTCTCATTTCTAAATCTGTGTGCGGTTGATGACTCAGGACTGCCTCATTCACACGCGCGTATCCAGCTGCAGTCAGGCTGCTTCGTCTACAGGGGTTCACATGCGAAGAGAGCTTATGTCTGTTCTATGTGGCCTGAGCTGTCCCAGAGTTTTCTTTAGCTGAGCAATCTCCGGATTCCAAATAGCACGAAGAAAGCAAGCCCCAAGGCGCAATGGCTTTCAAACCTCTGCTTAGGTCCGATTTGCTAATGCTCCTTTAAAGGAAGTCACACAAAGGTCAGAGCCCAAAATAGAAAGGTGGAGAATTAGACTTTACTTCTTGCTGAAAGGAATAGCAATGTGGCATTAGAGTGGCACATACAAGGATGGGAGGATTCTTGTACTCTGCAACATTATTTGAGCTTGCTCAAATTACTTAACTGAGGTATGCTGCATATATTAACAATTTTATGGTTTTCATATGAGTTAAGAGGAAATACACTTATACAACTTTTACATAGGCTAAAAGGCATATCTTAAGCAATGGTAAGTTAATTAGTATCTAGGAACAGAGAAAAATGAAGCATATGCTGATTGATAATAAATATTATGAAGAGAACAAGTTACTAGAATATGTGGTTGCTCACTCAGTTTATCTTTATCATTTCACCTTTTTTGTAACCTAACTCCATATATGCTGTCTCCTTCACATATTTTGCATAGGACACGTTTTTTAAACAGAAAATTCTGGGTATATCTAGTGTATTGTGGTTAAATATCATACTTATTTTGTAAAAAGTAATTACGCATTAAACCGTTCTTTCAAATGAGCTTTGTGGAGCGTATCCTAGGTACTGTAAACAAAATAAAAACCATGGATTTTCATCTCAAGGAGCTCAGAGTTGTTGGAAAAGCAGATATGGAAACAAGTACTTGTAATAAATCCTGACATTCTTATTAATCTAAATAGAGAGAATGCTTGGCTCTAGGAACTCAGTCCATGTTTGTGAGATTAATGAGTACGGTGTGGAGGGAGAGGGTCATTCGTTGCAGAGGAAATCAGTAGGCTAGTGCATAACCCCCGCCTCAGAAAGCAGAGCGGTTAGGGGGTGTGGAAGAGCATTCAGGGCATCTCAGCTGCATTCTTGAGATAGGTCATAGTTGAAGCCTGATTTCATCAAAGAAAAACATCACTACCAATAACAGTAATTCTTGCACCTTCAGGAAAAATAAAATAAACTGATTGTAAAGGAAAAATTGCAAAGGTAAATGCGAACCTGGAAAGGAGTGTTGTTAATGAGACATTTTTAAATGTACAGAAGAACAGATAGATTATCACACCTTGGATTGAAAGACAACAACAAAGAAAAGAATCAGATTTCCATGAATAAAGCTGTAGAAATAGTCACAGGGTCAATGAAAAAGAATAGAACGAAAAGGAATGTTGATCAAGCACTTGTTAACATTTTACTATTTAGCTAAATTATAAAATAATTAGTTAAAACCCATAATAAATTCAAAATTACAGTTAAAATGTGTTGTCCATCCAAATTTAGTGATTGAATGAGGTTTGAAAGAATGTCACAAAGTGAAAGGAGCAGCCATATATATTCAAAACCAGAAATGTTCCCACTTTCCATCTTTAGCCATTGTCCTGAGAATTTAATTTAAAAGTGAGGAATAAAACAAAACAATTCAGAAGTTTGTGTGATACTTCTCTTGGTTTTTTTTTTTTTGGTTTTTTTTTGATGTGAAACAATGTGATGTTTTGGTTCGGTAGGTTAAAATGGGCTGCAATACACAGTAAAGGGCATGCACTCCTGGTTAAAAAGGAGATTATATATATATATATATATATATCTTCCACCAAGATCAAAAATGTTATTTCTAATAATTTTAGATATGTTTGACATCCTTAAATAATCCCCCATATGACAGCTAATGCTTTTATTTCCCCTTACAAAATATTGTACAAGGTAGAGGATTTCTGTGATTCCCACTTTGGTTCTTATAGATATATTTGCTCCATAACTTAGTAAAAGTACCCTGATTTGTATTCTGTTTACTGCTTCAGAGCCACTGGAAAAATTGCTTCCTTTGGATTAATTCTGTTGTATTGGCATATTCAAAATGTGGTGCAGGCTAATGTGGAGAATTCAGTCTGTCACATTAAATCAGTTGTGATCTACAGAACTATGTGAGGTCAAGCACTGTCAGGCTACCTTTACAACAATTCATAATACCACATTAAGTACTTAGAGGGCGTTATTAACCAAAGGAAACCTCATGGGGAAAGAGCGATTTATTGAAGACAGCAGAAGCAGAGCTCTGCAGGCAGACATTTGAAAACACTGCATCGGAACTTAGAGCCAGTGCAGCAGGAGATGGAAAACTGCGATGACGATGCCAGGTGGTTTCACAATAATGTGCACAGTTCTTTAGAAAGACCGAAAAAATCAGCTTTCACTAGGGAAGTTTGTTAATTTTAATAAGTACATGTGTCTTATGTTCCTGGATCAGCTATAAGAAAATCCTCTATCATTTCAAGTTCTAAAAATGAAAAACAAGAGCATGAGGGGGCTGGTGTGTATGTGTGTGTATATGTGCGTGTAGCACAATGATTGGACTAGTTTGTAACCCACCAAAAGACTTTTAAGTAAATGTAATTGGCTGTGTCAGTTATATTTTTAGGGCCATTTGTTTATTCATTACCATGTAGTTCCACAGATACTTAGTATCTACCGCGAACCGCATACTATGCCACAAACTATATAGTATATATAGTGCAAAAAGACAAAAACAGAAAACTGACATAGCCTTGGTCTCTGCCCTTATGGAATGTATTAAAAGTTTATATTCTGGTGAGGGACTGCTAAGGGGATATACCTAGATGTGAGGAAGCAAAAGTACCATTTATATGGGAAGAGAAAGGTCAGATCAATAACGAAACAGTGGATGGCTTCTTGGATAACGGAGCTGCTATAGAGAGCTACAGGCTGTCATGTGGTCCAGTTGTCTTGTTTGAACTGGAGAAGCTGGTACCCTCTACTGTATTCTCTAGCAGATCTGTTTCTGTCTGTTTTGCTCCACCAGTTCTCCAGCTTTGCTTCTGATTCTGATGATTTCTATCTTTGTATCATAGTTTTAATTCTACAAAAGAGAAATTTGGTTTAGTTATGTACCAGTTCTATCAATCAGGATTTTTATTTATTAGCAACAATATCCATTCTAGCCATTTTAATTTAAAAATTGTTAGGTAAATCATAGAATATACAGGAGGGAGAAGAAAAATCAGACAGAATACTCAAGAGAGAACAATGTCCAATACACCCACACAGGACTGATTTAGCAGAGGACACTAGCATCTCAGGAGTCACTGCACAGCCTGAACAAGGGATAGTTCTCTGGTACAGCTACCTTTGGAGGCAGGTGTATATAATAGTCCCTTCAACAGGATAGATTCTCTTCCACACATACTTCTTCATGAAATTCCCTAAACATAAGAAGGACATTAAAATATGGCCAGAGACCAAAAGTCCGCTATGCCACCCACTGAAATTTTCTAAACAGAAGACTCCTTTTGGACAGTGTTTTGGTGTTAGACAATTTACAGGTTCCTGGACTTCACAAAACCCACTGATGAACTTTTAGCTTCCATAATACTTATGAGTAAGAAAGAAAGGAGACTACATTCATATTTGCTTATCACATTACAATACAACAGCAATTTACTCTCATGAAATTCTAGACTGCTGCACCCATTTCACGATATCGCCCCTGCAATGCAGATGATCATCCTTCCTTTTTTTAAAAAAGTATCAAGAAACTATCTGTGTCACCGGTGAAGTCAAGGAAAGTGTTTGAAACATTAAATTTTTTTCTTTTCTTTTTCTTATTTATTGTTCAGTTATAGCTATCCCACCTTTTTCCCTATTGCTTCCCCCATCTTACCCACCCCTTCCCACAGTCAGTCACCTCCCCCTGCCCCACATTGTGTGTGCTCATGAGTCCTCTATTCGTGTTCTTTTGCTTGGCCTTCTCCCTTCTTTCTCCAGTTATTTCCTTACCTCCTCCTCTCTGGCCTCTGTCAGTTTGTTCTTTATTTCCAAGTCTCTGGTTCTATTTTGCTCATCTGTTTGTTTTGTTGATTAAGTTCCACTTCCAGGGAGGAGGGAGAATGAAGGTGAAGGTAAAGGGACTAAGAAGCATAATTGGTAGGTATAAAGTAGACAGGGGAGGTTAAGAATAGTACAGGAAATGGAGAAGCCAAAGAGCTTACATGTATGATCCATGGGCATGAACTAAGTGAGGGGGAGAGTGCTGGTGGGAGGGAAGTACAGGGTGGAGGGGAATAAAGGGAAGAAAAAAAATGGGACAACTATAATAGCATAATCAATAAAATATACTTTAAAAAAAAACAGTTCCACTTATAGGTGAGATCATATCGTATTTGTCTTTCACTGACTGTCTTATTTCACTTAGCATAATGCACTCTGGTTCCATCCATGCTGTCACTAAGGGTAGGGGTTCTTTCTTTCTGCTGCATAGTATTCCATTCTGTAAAAGCACCATAGTTTTTAGATCCACTCATTTACCGATGGGCACCTAAGTTGCTTCCAGCATTTGGCTGTTGTAAATAATGTTGCTATGAACATTGGGGTGCATAGGTTCTTTTGAATTGGTGTTTCAGGAAGGTAGTTCCATCTTTAATTTTCTGAGGAAATTCCATATTGTTTTCTACAGTGGCTGCACCAGCCTTCCCACCAACAGTGTACTAGGGTTCCCTTTAAATTTAGAATGACTGGATACTAAGTTAAAAAAACACACACACATTTTGCCCCTAATACATGTTCCAACATAGTTCTCTTCTTAGACATCATACCTAAATAAAGCAAAGCATTCATAAATACCTACCTTATCCAAACAGGGCACAATTTACAAACACAGTGAATTCCTTTTTTTATCTTTCTGTGTCTACATTACTAATTGTGTTTATTACTTCCAGTGCATATATTCCCAATGAAACAACTTTAGGAGCAAAGCTTGTTATGAAAGTGGGCTTTAGGGTGCATTAAAAATGGTTGTGTATAGACAACAACACATTAAAATGGGTTTTCTTATGAACAGATGCCAGTGGGCAGGAAATAATACACTTTATTGAGTTTTGTAACCAAGACACTTTATGTGTGTTCTACAAATACAATATTACATATAGGACACTTTATTGCCAGTGTTGTGATGAAAACAATTCAAAACTGCTTGTGTGAACTTGTTCTTCCTTTTGTATTTGTATTTTGTATATAGAAAAGGGAGTCTGTTTCAAGGGTTCTATAGAAAAATAGCAATCATTAATGGAACTAAAATTAGATTATTTATATTTAAGGCAAAAAACAAAACCAACACTGACTGCCAGTCAAAAGATTTGTATAATAAATACTCTTAGAAGTAAATGACTCTTATCAGTAAAGGCTAATTTTTAGTAATGGTTATCCAATGTAATACATCCTCTGTATGCTATAGGAAAAATGTGTGCAGTTACATGTTATTAAAAATGTTGTATTTTGGGAATCATGTTCCTATTAATGGTCCAAATGGCAGGTCATTTAGAAATGATGAGAAAACACTGAAGCAGGGAAAGATCCTCTTTTTTATATCACGCTAAAAAGTTTAAGACTGGTCATCATGTTCCCTTTGAGTTTAGTCCTCTACATTCTTAACTGTACCTAATTTCCTTAAGAATATCTACCTTACATGTAATTGGAGCATGAAACAATCTGGCAATATCTCCAGAATAGATTTTGATCAGTGAATGCTGGGCCCCTCTCGCTCTTCTTGGTATATACAATTATTAAGATTGTATAAGCAGATATGAATTCTCTCAATAGAGTAAACTAAATACCCTTAGTGCCTTTCCAATTTAAAAAAAAGAAAGGAAACTAAAAGAAAAGAATATCTGCCACTTGAAAACACCAAATACAATATTTTGAAAAGCCTTTAAAAATGTATATATACATTTGAAGGAAAGGAGGAACCTTGCAGTGTGGCCAGGTAGGTGTGCTGGTGCCCTGCTTCCTGCATGCTCCTTTTGCTTGCAAAAGGTTCTGTGCAATGCAGCTGCGAACGTGCTGCAGTAGCATTGCAAGTTCTATCATCCTTACCATTTCTGTGTATGTTACTTCAGTGGTCTACCATTTCACCGGCTCTGGAACTGTGCAGTCTTTCCTAGATCCAGGATGACAGAGGAGTAAGTGAATGCTACACTAATAGTCCCCAGGACCAATCTAGAATTACAACTAAATTGCAGAGAAATCATCTTGAAAAACCCACTGAACGCTAGCTGGAAAGAAGCTTCACAACCATGGAGAGACCAAAGAAAATACTTCAGCACAAGATGAGCAGTAGGGAGTGCAGAGGAGACGCGAGAGAGCTGGTTGGGTTCTCATGGACAGCACTGGAGTGCCAGAGGGATATTTCAGCAGCTAGGGGTTCTCCCTGAGACATGTGGGGTCTAAACCCCAAGCTGGGCTCCCCAGCCCATAGCACCAGAGCTGGAAAAGAACCCAGATAACATCCAAATGTGAAAAGCAGCAAGGGTTCAGTCAGGCAGGGAGAGAGGGCTAGAGACTCAGAGAGCCTTTCAAAAGGCCAAAGCATAAAATTTCATTTGCAGCCATTTACCCTGGGTGCTGAAAAAGGGAGGGCAGAGTGAACTAGAGATGCTTAAGGAACATCTGGGGTTGGTGGCTCTGGGGAGAAAATTGAGGGAACAGACACCAGGATCCATGTGCTGAATCATTCCCCAAACTGTAGGAACCATCTTTCTCAGGCAGAGCACTCCTCCCTGAATGGCATCAGCATAAGGGGAAGCAATAGCCCTGCACAGGAATTACTCTGCCCTACCCTGCGGTGCTTAAGCCTAACTTCTGATCACAGACTGATTAGATTAACACCAGATAACTCTGGTGGCTGATTAATTTAAAGCCTAAGGTAGAAAATTCAAAGAAGTAACCAAAATGAGAAGACAAAGAAATAGACCCCAAATGAGAGAGCAAGAAAATTTTTCAGTAGAAAAACTAGATGAAATAAAGGCAAGTGATTTATCATATAGTTTATAGTAATGATTATAAAGATACTCAAAAGCATGAAAAAGGCATAGAAACCATAAAAAAAGGATCAGTGAGAAATAAAGAATGCAATATCTGAAAAAAAATACACTGGAAAGAATAAACAGTGTGTTAAATGAAGCAGAGGATAGAACCAGTGTTTTGGAAGACAACATAGAAAGAAACAACCAGGAAGAGCAGCAAAAATAAAAAAAATGATTTTTAAAAAATGAGGAGAGTTTAATAAACGTCTTGGACAACATGAAGTATAACAACATCCACATCAAGGGAACACCAGAAGGAGATAAGAGTGAGCAAGAAGAAATAATAACCGAATACTTCCCTAATCTGGCATAGGAAAAAGTCACATAAATCCAGGAAGCTCAAAGAATCCCAAACAAATTGGACCCAAAGAGGCCTACACCGAGACACATCATAATTAAAATGACAAAGCTTAAAGATAAGGAGAGAATCCTAACAGCCCTAAGAGAAAAGCAAGTAGTTACTTACAAGGTAGCCCCAATTAGACTGTCATCTGATTACTCATCAGAAACTTTTCAATCCTGAAGGGAGGGGCATGAAATATTCAAAGTAATGAAAAGCAGGGACCTACAACCAAGGCTACTTTACTCAGCAAGTCTATTATTTAAAATTGTAGGAGAAATAAGGAGCTTCCCAGACAAGGAAAAGCTAAAGGATTTGTTAAGACCAAACCAATACTGCAACAAATGTTAAAGGGCTTGCTTTAAGAAGAAGAAGGAAAAGAGAAGGGAGGGGGAGAGGGAAACAGCCTAACAATAAAATAGCACTATATAAGAATCTATCAATAATCACCCTAAATTAAAATAGCTTAAATGCTCCAACCAAAAGACAAGAAGGTAGCTGAGTAGATAAGAAAATAAAACCCATATATATGCTGCCTCGAAGAACCCCATATCAGATTGAAAAGATACACACAGACTTTACAAAAGTAAAGGGTTGGAAAAAGATATTTTATGCAAATGGAAAATAAAATATCCTGGGGCAGTAGTACTTATATCCAACAAAATAGGCTTTAAAACCAAGGCTATGGTAAGAGAAAAGAAGCACACTACATATAGATAAATGGAACAATCCAAGAAGAGGATACAACCCTAGTAAACAATTATGCACTCAACATAGGAACACCTAAATATGTAAAGCAAATCTTAATGGACATAAAAGGAGAAATTGGCAGAAATTCACTCATAGTTGGGGATTTTAACACCCTATTGACTTCAATGCAGATAATTAACAAAGAAACAGCAGCCTGAATGACACACTAGATCAAATGAATTTCATTGATATCTTCAGAACATTTCACCCCAAAGTAGCAGGATATACATACTTTTCAAGTGTACATGGAACATTTTCTATGATAGACTGCATGCTAAGACGTAAAACAGGTCTCAATAAATTTAAGAAGACTGAAACCATATCAAGCACCTTCTCTGACTACAATGCTATGACACTAGAAATTAATCACAAGAAGAACACTGAAAAACACACAAAGACATGGAAGCTAAATAACATGTTATTAAACAATGAATAGGTCAACAAAGAGATCAAGGAAGAAATCAAAAGATACCTTGAAACAAATGAAAATGAGGACACAACAATCCAAAATCTATGGAGCACTGGGGAAGTAATCCTAAGAGGGAAATTCATAGCATTACAAGACTATCAAAAAAACAAGAAAAAGCTCAAATAAACCATCTAACTTCACAGCTAAAGGAACTTGAAAAGGAACAACAAACAAAAACCAATGTGAGTAGAAAGAAGGAAATAATTAAGATCAAAGCAGAAATAAATAAAATAGAGTCTAAAAAATGATACAAAACATCAACAAATCCAAGAGCTGGATCTTTGAAAAGATAAATGAGACTGACAAATCTTTAGCCAGACTAATCAGGAAAAAAAAGAGAGAGGATCCAAATAAATAAAATGAGAAATGAAAGAGGAGAAATAACAGCTGACATTAAATAAATAGAAAGGATTGCAAGAAAATATGAACAACTATATGCCAACAAACTAGACAACCTAGATAAAATGTATAAATTCCTAAAAACATACACTCTTCTAAAAATAAATCATAAAGTATCAGAGAATCTTAATAGACAGACTGTCTTAATGAAATTGAAGCAGTAATCAAAAAGCTACCAACAAACAAAAGCCCTGGACTTGATGGCTTCACAGGTGAATTTTACCAAGCATTCCAAAAAGAACTAACACCTCTCTTTCTCAAAATATTTCATAAAATTCAAAAGGAGGGATGGTTCCCAAACTTATTTTACAAGGTCAACATTATATTAACTCCAAAACCAAATAAACACATGACAAAGAAAGAAATTTATAGATCAATATAACTGATGAACATAGATGCTAAAATCCCCAACAAAATATTAGCAATGTGAATACAGCAATGCTTCAAAAAGATCATACACCATGATCAAGTGGGATTTATTCCAGGAACACAAGGATGGTACAACATTCTTGAATCAATAAATGTGATTCACCACATAAACAAAATGAAAGATAACTACCACATGATTATATCAATACACGCAGAAAAAAACATTTGATAAAACTTAGCACCCAATTATGATAAATACTCTCAAGAAAGTGGGAATACAGGGAACATACCTAAACATAATAAAGGCCAGATGTGACAAACACACTGCCAGCATCATTCTCAATGGGCAAAAAATACAAGCGTTCACTTTAAGACCAGGAACTTGACTGGGATGTCCACATTCACTTCTCTTATTCAATATAGTAATGGAAGTCCTAGCAACAACAATCAGACAATAAGAAGAAATAAAAGGCATCCACATTGGGAAAGAAGAAGTAAAAATGTCTTTATTTACAGATGACATGATACTGTATATGGAGAACCCCAAAGATTCCATCAAGAAACTACTAGAACTGATAAATGAATTCAGCAAAGTAGCAGGATATAAAAATAATATTCAGATATCAGTTGCATTTTTATGTCAATAAGGAACTAACAGAAAAAGAAATTAAGAAAACAATCCCACTCACAATTACTTCAAAAAGAATAAAATACCTAGGAATAAACCTAGCCAGGGATGTAAAAGACCTGTACTTGAAAAATTATAAGACACTGAAGAAAGAAATTGAAGAAGATACAAACAAGTGGAAGTACATACCATATTCATGTATAGGATGAATTAACATCATTAAAATGTCCATACTACCCAGAGCAATCTATAGATTCAGTGCAATTCCTATCAAGATTCCAATGACTTATTTCACAGAACTAGAACAAATATTTCAAAAATTTATATGGAACCACAAGAGGCCCCACATAGCAACAGAAATCTTGAAAAACAAGAACAAAGTTGGAGGAATCATGCTACCTAATATCAAACTATACTACAAGGCCATTGTAATCAAAAACACCCTGGTACTGGCATAAAAACAAATGCATAGATCAATGGAACAGAATAGAGAGTCCAGAAATAAACCCACAATTTTATAGTCTATTAATATTCAACAGAGTAAGCAAACACATACAATAGGCTAGAGATAGCTTGTTCAATATACGGTGTTGGGAAAATTGGACAAGCATGTGCAGAAAAATGAAACTAGACCATCTTTTTACACCACACACAGGAATGAATTCAAATAGGATCAAAAACTTAAGTGTCACACCCGAAACCAAAAAATTCCTAGAAGAAAACATAGGCAGCAAAATCTCAGACATTGTTTGTAGAAATTTTTTATCGAATACATCTCTCCAGGCAAGGGAAACAAAAGAAAAAATAAACAAATGGGACTAACATCAAACTAAAATTCTTTTTTAGTTTTTTAGAGGAAATCATCAACAAAATAAAAAGAAAACCCAAGAATGTGAGAATACTCGCTAATACATCTCATAAGGCATTAATATCCAAAATTTAAAGTACTCACAAACCTCAACCCTCGAAAAACAACCCAATTAAAAAATGGGCAAACAGCCTGAACAGGCACGTATCCAAAGAGGACACACAGATGACAAATAGGCATATGAAAAGATGCTCAACATCACTGCTCATCAGAGAAATGCAAATAAAAACCACACTGAGATACCATTTCACACCTGTCAGAATAGCCATCATCAATAAATCAATAAACAACAAGTACTATCAAGGATACAGAGAAAGGGGAACCCTTTTGCACTGTTGCTGGAAATCCACACTGGTGTAGCCTCTGTGGAAAGCAGTATGGAGAGACCTCAAAAAATTAAAAATAGACCTGCCCTTTGACCCAGCAATCCCACTTCTGGGAGTATATCCGAAGGAACCCAAAACACTAATTTGAAAGAACAGAAGCACCGCTATGTTCATTGCAGCATTCTTTCCAAATGCCAACATACGGAAGCAGCCCAAGTGCCTATCAATAGATAAATGGATAAAACAACCATGGGCCATTTACACAATGGAATTCTACTTGGCCATAAAAATGAAGAAAATTTTACCCTTTGCAACAGCATGGATGGACCTGGAGAACATTATGTTAATTGAAATAAGCCAGTCAGAGAAAGGCAAATACATATGATTTCACTTATATGTAGAATCTATGGAACAAACTGAACTAAGGCACAACAGAGACAGACTCATAGATGGAAAACAGATGACAGCTAGGGGAGGGGTTGGCTAGAGGGTGGAGGGATTGAGCAAAAAGGAAAAGTACTCATGGACATGGACAAAACTGTGATTGCTGGGGGGAGTGGGCTATAAGGGGGCTAAATGGTAATATAAAAAATATAATAGAGTATATATTTAAAAAAATAAAATCTTTCCAAAGAAAAAAAAAAGAAAAAGAAAGAAAGTGAAGCCCAGGAGGCCCCAATTAAACAGAAGCTGGACTACACAGTGAAAAGCTGTGGTTAAATGATGAGTCCCCTGAGGCAATAGCCATTCTTTGTAACTTTTGACCTTGGGTAGTGATGACTGCAGAGTAGTATGGTAAGAGGGATAAAGTTTTTCCAACCCAGTGTCTTTGGGAAAGCCTGCAGGGGTATTCCCTCTCTTCCTTTCCAGACACTACACATTCTGTAGTTACACTTGAGTCTTCAAAACTTCCAGTTTCCAGGAACTGGAGTTCTACTTGACCCCAGTTTTAAGAATCACAAATATTCTTAATGTATTTTAAATTAATTTCATGAACATGTATTGTGTGTCTACTTTTTAAGATCTAAAGGTTCTTTTCACAGTAGAACATAACAATAACACTTGGAGGTGAAAGGCAAAATTTTCCGATACAACTCCAAAGGAGAGAAGGAGAGAAGATTGCCAGGCAGGGCCACACAAGGCATTGCACCTGGGGACAGGTTAACAGCAAGTTGGAGCTATAGGGGACAGTTTATGTATGACCAGTGCAGCAGCATTAGGTAGGTTTAGTAGGTTTCCTGTGAATTAGCTAATTTGAATACTTTCTGGAAGAGGAAAATAGTTGCTGCCTCTGGACTGGTACCTGCCCCTGGGGTGATTAGGGCTGGTGCAAACTGGCCTGGAGTGTGAGAGCCCCCATAATGAAAGTGACTGGAGTGTGGATTTAATCAAATGCTCTAGAAGAGGAGCTAATCAGCCTTTAGCCAGGGTCTCAATATTGGGTCAAGACAGCATTTTTTTCTTTTAAATCTATCATAGTGCCTACCATATACTAACCACTTACAGATGCAAAGGGAAGAAATTGAGAGCATATTATAATAAAGCATGATATAAACATAATTATTTTTAATGTTATAAATAAAGTTGTAGAAGCAGAATGCTGATATATTAAAAACTATATCAGAAACTCCATAATATGATGACACAATGTTGTTTCCCAGCTCCGTCAGGAGCAGTGGAAGCTATAGGACCCAGTAATAGACCTTTAAAGCAGAACATTTTGCAATAACACAGCTGAACTTGCAATTTTGTGTACCAGTCACCCTGCCAGCACCTGATCTTAAATTTTCCATATGACTTTATTATTTCTCATGATCAGTTCCAGGAGCTTGGCCTCAGTTCTGCTCTAAGTCTACCAGTATTGGCTTTGCCCCCCGGAAATTACCCCAGAACTCACCTTCAACTTTTATAATCTAAAACCTATATAGAAGTTTTGAAGAGATCCATTTGTGTGCCCAGTAAAAGTTTTAGCGTACAGTAGCAAATCATGTCAATAGTCATAGTTTGGAATATGAACCCTGTCATTATTTTATTGATCCCAAAAATTGGTAGCTATGTTTTAATTATTGACTCTAAAATAGTTTAGCTTTTCCTGTGTTCACTGTCTTTATTTAGTGCACATGAAAGTAAGGTTTGCAAATGCATTGCTATTTTATGTCTAGAAGAGAATAATGACAAATATGTCAGTGTAGAGGAAGGTTCATAGGTACTAGTTCTTTCATGTTTGTTTGTCGATTCATCTTTTTGCTTTGCTCAATAAATCTGCTCTCACTGGTGTAATCTTAGTAATGTAATAAAATAAGTTTTTCAGGAAGGTTGAATTTTCTGGTCTAAAAATACATATAATTCTGATGGAAAAGATTAATGAACAAGAAAAACAAATGTACTGTAAAACTTTAAGAAGGTACAGACAATTCTAAGGCATATAGCAATTTCAAGCAGTGTTGAACAGCGTGATAATCTATGTTTCTGCTTGGCAATAAAAACATAATCTGATGTAGGGATTAAGCATTGGTTCAGTGTTACATTACAAAGTGTGATGTTCATGGTTAGAGTGAAATCTGCCTGATTTGTCCAAGGGATTAATGGATATCACACACTACCAGCTTTTGCTGTAACACACCAAATTCAACTTCAGAGAGAGAGAGCATTACCTGGGGATGCGCATCCTTAACAACTATGTCATTGTATCAGTTTCTGCTGTGCTCCTTGCCTGCACACATTTATTTAATTCTTTTTAGCTCATATAAACTTCTTTCTCCAGAGAGTGCCAAGCCAACTTCACTTCTTACAACAACCCTATTAATGTCTTTTGAGCTTCAATAATCCTCTTCAAGATTAATTGACTTCATCAACTAATTTGACCTTGATTTTCACTAGTCTCTACTCTAATCAAACTTTCCAGCCCCTTCTTTGGTCTTGGTATATATTCTTACTCTCATACTAGTGTATAATATAAAAATATATCACACATATGATGCTGGGTTGAAAAAAAGGTTATGGTCAGGAATGATGTACAGTATAATATAAAGAAAATGAGTTAAGCAGGCTTTTGAAACTTGCATTTGAAGTTCCTTTGACGGTATTAAGTTATCCCATCAAGGTATGTTATAGAAATAATTTTCTCCACCTGTGTTGTAGAGTGCTCAGTAAGCCCATTAACTGCTGATCCATTTTCAAGGACAAAACTACAACCCCTTTCTAAACTGAGTTCAGCACTCAAAGGGAATGAGTTATCAAGCTATGAAAAGACGTGGAGGAGCCTTAGAGAAACATTAAATGGATATTACTAACTGAAAAAAGCTACTATCTATAAAGGCTACATACTAAACACTGTATGATTCCATGTATATGATATTATGGAAAAGGCAAAAACTATGGAGGTAGTAAAAGATCAGGTGGAGCACAGAAGATATTTAGGGTGCTGAAAGTACTTTGTATGATACTACAATGATAAATATATGTCATTATAAATTTGTCCAAACTCATAGACTGAACTACCAAGAGTGAACAGTTTCATAAACCATGAATTTTGGGTGATTATGATGTGTCAATAGTCTTGCAGCACATGCACCATTCTGGAGAGGGGTGTAGGCCTTGCACATGCTGGGGCAGGGAATGCTTTCCTCTCAATTTTATCCTGAATCTAAAACTACTCTAGAAAAATATAATCTAAAAAAAATTGATGACACACTTTTTTTTTTCTCAGAGAAACTACTATTCAACCCTCTTTTCGTTCTTCTCAATCTTTCTTGTGTAGACTGGTTGCAATCTCTTTGCTAGAATCCTGTTTTTCTTCTTGCGTGGCCATTTTAGATTGCTCTATCTCTTGGTTTCTGTGTGGGACCATGCCCAGGAGGCTTATTTCCATTCCTGCTTTCCTCCAGTGCCTGCTGAAAACAAGGGTCAACCTAGACCATTTCTATGCCTCATTCTGTCTCCCAAAATTCCAAGCATTGTTTGAATGTTTTCTTCCCCCCACCATATTTACATAAAAGAGTAGTTTGTGTAATATTAAACTCTATCTGGCTTTTACTGCAATTTTTTTTAAAGGACATTGAACAACATACTTTAATTGTTTTCTAAATCATTTGCACATATATTTCAGCCATTATGTTAGGCAGTGGCAATGTTGCAATGAACAAGATGAAGAGCATAATTAACCTTTTATTATGGGCTCACATTTTAAAGAGAAATACAGAAAACAAGAAGATAACTAATATGCTACCCAGATAATTTTTCAATTGTGATAGATCAAAGGAAATAAACACAGTGGTTTAATGAAGATGAACTGAGGTGAAAAGTAATTCTTGAGAAGATGAAGTTTTATGTGATACCTGAAGAGTAAGAAGGAGCCATCCATGTAAATGGCCTAGGGATGAGCACATGTTTGACAAAGATATCGGTCTACTTGAGGAAAGAAAACGATGCCCATGTGATTTGGTGAGGAGAGTGAAAGTTGTATAAAATGATGTTAGTCATGTGATGTGATTCTAACAAGGTGAAAAGTTTTTAAACCAGAGTCTGGCATAATATCATTTATGATTTTACTTATTACTTCTGTTTCTGAATAGTGAATGGCTTATAAAAATGGAAGTAAAAAAGAGAAGAAAATGCAAGGTATTGTGGTAGTTAATGCAGCAAGTGATGCAAATTTCGAATTGCATAGTGGTAGATGAGAATTAAATAAGAAAAGGGACCTGCTAAATATTTTGGCAAAAATATTTAGCAAAAAACTACCAGAACTGATAAGTAATTTCATTAAAGTAACAGGATACAAATTAGTATTTAAAAGTTGATGGTATTTTTATACACCCGTAATAAACTATCAGAAAGATAACTTTAAGAAAACAATCCCATTTACTATTGTGACCAAGAATAAGGTACCTAGAAATAAATTTAACCAAAGAGGTAAAGGAGCCGTACTTAGAAAATTATAGGACACTGAAGAAAGTAATTGAGGAAGACACAAATAAGTGGAAGCATGTACTGTGTTTATGGATATGAGAATTAATATCATTAGAATGTCCATACTACACAACACAGTCTATAGATTCAACATAATTCCTATAAAAAACTGATGGCATATCTCACAAACCTAGAACAAATATTCCAAAAGTTTATATGTAACCACAAAAGGCCCCCAAAATCCCATAGCAATCTTGTGAATAAACGAAGTTGAAGGCATCACGCTACCTGATATTAAATTATACTACAAGGCCATAATAATTAAAGCACTATGGTGCTGATATAAGAACAGGCATATAGATCAATGGAAAAGAACAGACAGTCAAGAAATATACCCACACCTTTATGATCAGTTAATATTTGACAAAAGATGCAAGAACATACAATTGAGTAAATACAGCCAATTTAATAAATTGTCTTGAGAAAACTGGACAGATATGTGTAAAAAAAAGAAACTAGACCACTTCCTTATACAATACACAAGAATAAACTCAAAATAGATTAAAGACTTAAATGTAAGTTTCAAAACCATAAAAGTCCTACGAGAAGAGGTAAGCAATAAAATCGCAGACATTTCTTGTAGCAATAATTTTGCTGATATATCTCCTCAAAGAAAACAAACAAAAATAAATAGTGGGACTACATCAAAGTAAAAAGCTTTTTCACAGCAAAGGAAAACATCAACAAAATAAAAAGACAACCCACTAAATAGGAGAACGTATTTGCCAATGATACATTGGATAACAGGTTAATTTACAAAATACATAAAAACATATACAACTCAAAATCAAGAAAACAAACAATCCAATTTAAAAAATCATCAAATGACCCAAATGACTTCTCCAAAGAGAATATACAGATGGCTCATAGACACAGAAAAAGATGCTTAACCTCTTTAGTCATCAGAGTGATATAGATTAAAAGCACAATGAGATGCCACCTCATGCCTGTCAGAAAGGCCATCATAAACAAATCAACAAACAACAAGTGCTGGTGAGGATGTGGAGAAAAGGGAACCCTCGTGCACTGTTGGTGGAAATGCAGACTGTTGCAGCCACAGTAGAAAGCAATACGGAGTTTCCTCAAAAGATTAATAATGGAACTGTCTTTTGACCCAGCCATTCCATTTCTGGAAATATATCTGAAGAAACCCAGAACCCTAATTCAAAAGAATATATGCATCCCTATGTTTATTGCACCATTATTTAAAATAGCCAATCTGAAAACAGCCCCAGTGCCAAATGAGTAGATGAGTACATAAAAAGCTGTGGTAAATTTCTACAGTGGAATACTACTTAGCTATAAAAAAGAAGGAAATCTTACCTCTTGTAACAACATCAGTGGACCTGAAGAGTATTACATGCTAAGTGAAATAAGCAGTCAGAGAAAGACAAATACCATAAGATCTCACTTATATGTGGAATATAATGAACAAAATAATCTAACAAACAAAATAGATACATAGGACAGACTGACAGCTGTCGGGGGAAGGAGTGTTTGGGGGCTGGGTAAAAGAGTTGGAGAGATTAAGCAAAACAAAAAACATAACACACAGACACAGCCAATGGTATGGTAGTTGCCAGAGGGAAAGGGGGCCTGGTAGAGCAGGAAGAGGGTAAAGAGTGGATATATGGAGATGGTAAAAGACTTTACTTTGAGCAGTGGGCATATGATACAGTGTGCAGATGATGTGTTATTGAGTTGTACACTTGATACCTGTACAGTTTTATTAACCAATGTCACTACAGTAAGTAAAAAATAATAATAATAGCAGAATGAAATTATGTTATCTGGTATATTAAACACTGTAATTAAATTATGCCATTATAACAAAAAATAGTAAATTTATATGGAATATACTTAAAAGAATAAAGGAAAGTTGAAAATAATGGCTTAAAAGTTCAAGACAAATTAAAATATCACATAAGTAGGAGTGGCCCTATTTGTAACAAACATCATGCTATTTATATATAAAATCCTTAAAAAGATGAAAAGACATTTTAAAAATAAAAGTTACTCTTTGAAGAGCATGCAATTGTCATAAGAATACATACATGGATAATATGTCAATAAAATATACACTTCAAAACTTATCAGGAGGTAATAAAAACTAAATAAAATGTAATATATTTTGAATTATCCACATACATTATACGAAGTCAAATTTTGTAACCATAAATATATAAGTATAAAATAATCCAG
>PVJD01015632.1:0-24177 GCA_004026545.1 Mormoops blainvillei
GGGTGAGAGAGAGCCTCTCAGAGCTTTCCTAATCCCAGCATGGATCTTCCTCCATAACCCCATCTCCAACTCCTCCCACTCTGGGGTACACCTGCCAATAGTCTTTCTCCACTTCTGCCTTTCTCCACTGCCGTTGTTAGTCCAGGCAAGTGTGGTGCCATGACGTAGGAGCCACCTCCAACCTGCTCTCACAGGCCCAGGAAGCCCCTCCACCACTTTGCATTATGGGTTAGCGTCATGCCCATCTCCCTGGCTCTGAGTGAAGGCACAGGTTTCAACATTATTAAAACACTGGCCAACAAGAACTTATATGCACGACTCATGGACATGAACTAAGTGGGGGAATGCTGGTGGAGGGGCAGTACAGAGCAGAGGGGAATAAAGGGGAGAAAAAAAATGGGACAACTGTGATAGCATAATTAATAAAATATATTTTAAAAAGGATAGCACTGGCCAAGTTCTTCAGATATGCAAAGTAACGTTCAATGTCTCCTGCTCTACTTCCCTCATCCCCCAAGTGATAGTCGTGGGGTTTGGGGGCTCTCTAGCTCAGCACCACATTACATGAAGGCCTATGACACTGTCTTCTGAAGGTTAGTATAGTTTATTCTCTCTTTTTCACGGTTATTTCTGAGTTCTGGCCAGCTAGTCTTCTGTGCTATGGGAAATCTGACTTGTTTTCCATTGCCTTTCCAGAAAGGTAAAACTACTTTAGGTGCACAACTATGCTACAGAAGGGAACTGAGACCTCGCATCACCTATTTTAATATGCATCTGTTACTGAGCCCCACCTTTCTTCCTTGTTTTAACAACCCCACTAAAAGAATCATTAAGGGGTGGAAATGTCTTGCCTCCAAAGGACCAAAGTTGATGTGTTGCTGTGTTAACTGGTAGCTACTCTTTTATCTTTTTCTGTTACTAGAGATGTGCTTATTAGATTAACTAGCGGGGTGCTGGTGTTTGACACGGTCATAAGGAATGGAGAGCGGAGGATGATAACTGGTAACCACAAGCTCTGTTGGGAAAGGGTGCTGAGCTACGGACGTCAGCTGAGAATAAGTGTGCCCTGGAGCAAGCATTTGGATGGTCAATTGGGTGCTGTACACAACTTTCACATATTTGGCCCAGCCTCACGTTTGCAAGCATACAATAAATTCAAATGAAAACATTCGTTATTTAAATTTTTAAAAGAATCTTGGAACAGTTGTAGGTTTACAGAATTATTGTGAAGAGTTCACACACACTCTATATTCAGTTTTTCCTATTACCATCCTGCATGAGTATATTTCATTTGTTATAAGCAATGAACCAATTCAATGCATTAATATTAACTGAAGTCTAACATTTATTTGGTTTTCTTCAGGTTCTTCCTAATGTTCTTTCTCTGGTCCAGGGTGCCATTCAGGGTCCCACCCCACATTTAGTTGTCATTGCTCCTTAGGCACCTCTGGGGTGTGAGTTTCTCAGGCTTTTCTTGCTTTTAAATGACTTTGACAATTTTTGAGAATTGGTCAGGTATTTTCCAGGATATCCTTCAACTGGGAGTTGTCTGATGTTTTTCTCATGATTAGGCCGGGGTTATGGGTTTGGAGGGAGGAAATCCACAGAAGTGAAAGTGCCATTCTTCATATCAAGAACACACTATCAATATAACTTGTCACTATTGATGTTGACATTGAATAACTGACTTGGGGTAGTAAGGTAGTGTTTTCTCAGATTTTCCACTATAAAGTCTTTCTTCTCCTGCCCCTTACCTTTCCATACTATGCTTTTGGGAGGAATGTCCCTATAGTCCCTTCTGTAGAGGTCACGCTTAGAGGATGGGGAGTTACGCACTGTCTCCTTAAGTATGAAAGAGTTACAGAAATAATTTGGAGTACTTCTGCAAGGAATGTTTGTCTGTTCTCCCCATTTATTTATTTATTCAGTCATTTATTTATATCAGCTTGGACTCATGGATATTTATTTTACACTTTGGGATATAATCCAATACTGCTCGCTTCATTTATTTTTGTATCCCAGATTGTTTCATTGTGATCATTGCAAGCTCTTTCAGCTGGTTCCTGTGTTCCTTTGATACACGCCCATTATTGTGGAGGTGTTGTTTCCTTGGGGTTTTTTTTCATTTTTGTTTTTTTTAGCATTTTCTAATTTTCTGACACTACGAGATGGGCCAGTACTATCATGTGGATTTCCTTTCCTAGTCTTAGAATCAGTTATTTTTCCAAGGAACCCTTTATCAGAGAATGGCACTAGAAACCCAGATTCGGGTACCAGGCACCCTTGTTGCTGCTGAGACGTCATTGTTTCTTGGCCCTCTAAATTGATAGGGCAGGAAATATGCATACGAAGGGGGGGGACCCAATAAAAACTGGAATTACCTTCTGGAATGTAGGTTCCTTGTAAGACAGGTTTCCCATGAGAGGTGAGTGTTCTAGGAACCCCTCTGTAACAGTGTACCAGCTGGCCTTGTTGTGAGAGGCTGTGTTCAGCTTCAGTGATTTTTTCTTTAAGAACCTTCCAAAGCATTTGCCCATTTGATAACAAGTGATTTACAAATGCACCTGCCCACCCTGTGCTGTGTTCAGCAGTTTTGACCCAAAACGACATGACCTCCCTGCCCCACCCTCCCTATTCACCCAATCTCACCCTGAGTGACTTTTTTGGTTTCCTTAGATGGTAAAAGTCCTCAAAGGGAAAAATTTTGCTGATGTGGAAGAGGTGAAACAAAAAATGGCAGAATCCATGGGTTCTAAAACTTTTGAGCAGTGAAAAATGTCTCGATAGGTGTAGTGCATCAAATGGAGAGTACTGTGAAGGTGACTAAAGTTTAAACATGTAAGAATAAATACACAATTTTTTATAAATAAGTTCTGGGTTTTTGGGGCCCTCCTCATATACATAGTTTTATATATTTACATGCATGCGTATACATTTATGTACATATGTACCTGAATGTACATACAGATACACTTTTCTATAAATATTTCGATATGTACCTGTCTGTATGTGAGAGCACACTGATGTCTCCAGTGCTAATCCACAACCGCATGGATCACTCTAGGCCCCTCCCTTTGTCCCCCGTGGTTTTCCACTGCAACAGCCAGAAGCCTGACTCTCATCATCTACCTACCATTGACTTTTCACTCTTGTTGCCCATGTACAACTGTGTCCATATTGTTAGCTAGTACTCTCATGAGAAAGACCTCATCGGTTGGAGTAGTGCTTCATATAGTCCTTCGCCTGAATTCTTACAGACTTGAACTTAATTCATTTCTAAAGTTACTCCAATTAGCACCTTAATTTCCATTCTTTTGTATATATATTTAACACTGAGTGTCAGAGTATATATATTGTGTCAAGGAGATTGTTCTAATCTGAGTATGTAAAACTCTCAGAAGTTGCCTTTCTTGGGTTAGGCCTTACATTCCATCGTGATCACTCTGTGATCTTAGACGTTCTTCATCTCTGCTCTGTGGTTATTCAGTAGCCAATAAGACTTGGAAGCAGCCAGGAAGGGAATTTATTATTTCTATTTCACCTTAGGTTTTTCACATGAGCACTTTGAATTTGGCCCCTCCTAAAATGGCAAGTTTCAAGTCAGAGGGAAAGAAAACATTTCGAAATTAGCAAGAACTACTGTTATTTTGTCTAGAGTCTTTGCTGGATTTTCAGCTTTGTTTTCTTTATTCCTAGGCCTAATCTTGTAAGTTCACCAAGGTCCACTTTTTGACAACTTAGGAATGCTAAAAGCATAAACGTTTGAGAGAAATATGAATAAAAATGTGTAGTTCAAATTCTTACTACCTTCTCAGAGGTCTCATATCCACAGTGATGTGAATAAACTAAAGAACAAACTATGGGAACATCTAGGGTAAGACTTTTAGATCAGTCACTGAGACATGAAGAAGAAATGTAATAAAGGTGATTTGATGAGGGTAACACTGAACTGACACAATTTCCATTTTAGCCAAACTAGAGCAATCATTATTACTCATGATCCAGCATCTATAGGAATCTAGGTATTATTAACTATTTCTAGAAGCTATACTGGAATATTGAGATGCATAAATTAGACTAAAATTCATGGTTGTCTAAAATTCTTTGAAATAAATCATCATCTTCCAAGATTTTGTTAGAAAATTTATTTTATTTTATTTTATTTTATTTTATTTTTTTTTTAGCAGTGGATTCTTGTTTTGAATGCCTTTCTAACTTCAGGTAGAGGCAATGGTCTATTATAAAAGTTGTTATTTTATTTTTCAGTTTTGAAGATATTGGTAAATCCAAGAGTAGCTTAGAACACAGACTTTTTTGAATGAACAATAGTTCATTCAAAAAAGAAATCTAATCCTGAGACCTTTTAGACAGAAAGCTTGATGTGAGTACCATCTTGACATAAAATGTGCTGTTTCCCCCCATGTCCATTATTGCTGTTGTTATGCTGACAAAAAGTAAAGTCAGTGCTAGATTAGAAAAAAAAAAAAAGTGCCAATGCTGTTTTGATTGAACAGGAGAGAAGATAGATTTATAGTTTAGAATGATCTGTCTAGATTTAAATTTGTAACCAATTCCCCACTTACTACTATTCTTACAACTTTTAGGCCTATAAATTTTATCAACTTTCTTAATGGTCAGCACACAAAGAGAAGGAATAATGGGGGACCCCTTTGGAAGGCTGATGGTTAAAACACAAAGATGACTGGGGCATGTGAACAAGAAAGGGCATAGAAAAATGTTAACAGAGCTAGACGTCCCATCCTCATTGCATACCAAAATCCCAGTGTTCAAACAGGGAAGGGAGGTATGTAGAAGTAGGCATTTAGCCCTCACAGGAGAAGCACTAAATAGGCCGTGTCATCTATGAGAGAAAAGATTAAAAGTAGGAAAATCATGGAAGGAGTTGCAACCTCTCCTGCAACCTCCTGGCGTAGGCAACCTCCTGACTGCAACCTCCTGGCATAGGCACAGTGTAAGCAGACCCCATTTTCCTTTCCCCTTCTCCTGTACATGCTGTCCACGCAACCACAAAAAGGAGGATGGGACCCGGGCAAAACTGTGAGTAGAAGATAACGCTAGTGGAAATATGTGTCTAATGCAAGGTTTCTCAGCTTTCATGGCACTATTGACATTTTGGGCCAGATAATTTTCTGTCGTGAGAGACTGCTCCAGGAGTGGTAGGATGTTTAGTAGCATTCCTGACCTCTACCCACTAGATGCCAGTAGTATTCCACCAATTGCGGTAAACAAAAATGTCTCCAGAGGTTGCCAGATATCCCCTGGGGGACAAAATTGTCCCTAAGGGACCACCATTGGTCTTAAGGTTTCTGAACAAAACTTTATTTTTGACTGTGTCATTGGACACACACACACACACACATATGTACATATATATACACACACATATATATGTATGTATATATGAGAAACTTTTTACATTCCATTTCTTGTTTAAAGAGTTTAGCAAATAGCAAGTGCTCAATTAATTTTAGCTAATATGATTTGATATAGGGATTAAATATTACAGTATACATAAGAGATCTGGCATAAGTAGACTTTCAATAAATTGTATTAATTTCTTGTAACTCTACTTTTATATAACAAATTACTACTTAAAAGCTTAATGTAAGTGAAGTATAGTATAATTATTTCACCTGAAACAGTAATTCAAGGGGAAGAGGAAAATAAACTACATATTATGTATGGATATATAAAGATGAATATTTTTTATTAAATCCACATATTTCTTTTACTGATGCACACAGTATATAAATTCCACTTGCATGGTCTTTACATGGTCACAAAAATATTTTGGAAATATCTAGAAGAGTGGGGATAGATATATGTTTAAGTATTTAAAGAAAAGTAGTTTTCTAAGTTTGTATCATTTCACATTCCCACAAGCGGTTCCACATCCTCTCCAATACTTGATATGGTAAGTAATTTTAATTTTAGCCATTATAATGGGATGTAGTGATAGTCTATGTGGTTTGAATGTGCATTTTCCTAATGGCTATTGATGTTCCTGATAGCTTTGGCCGTTTGTATGTCTTCAAGTATCCAAATATTTTTCCCCACTTTATTTATTTTTTAAAGATTTAATTAATTTATTTTTAGAGAGAGGGGAAGGGAGAGGGGAGAGAAACATCAGTGTGAGGTTGCCTCTCGTGCGCCCCCTACTGGGGACCTGGCCCTCAACCCAGGCATGTACCTTGACTGAGGAATTGAATCAGTAATCCTTTTGTTCGCAGGTCAGCATTCAATCCACTGAGCTACACCGGCCTGGGCTTTTTTTTTTTTTTTTAATTAAAAAAATTTTTTATATTGTTCTTCAAGTAGTTTTGTCCATTTCCTCCCCACTACTCCCTCCTTTCCCCCACCCACCCTCTTGTCCATGAGTTCCCCATATATGTTCCTTGACCACCTTCCCCCTGTCTTCCTCTCCCCTCTCTGTTCACTGTCAGTTTATTCTTTACTTCAGTGTCTCCGGTTACATTTAACTTGCTTGTTTGTTCTGTTGATTAGTCTCTACTTATAGATGAAATTATACGGTATTTGTCTTTTACTGCCTGGCTTATTTCACTTAGCATAATGCTCTCCAGATCCATCCATGCTGTTGCGAATGGTAGGAGTTCCTCCTTTCTTTCTGCTGTGTAGTATTTCATTGTGTAAATGTACCACAGTTTTTTGATCCACTCATTTACCAAAAGGTACCTAGGTTGCTTCCAACACTTGGCTATTGTAAATTGTGCTGCTATGAACATTGGGGTGCATAGGTTCTTTTGAACTGGTGTTTCTAGATTTTTAACATATAATCCCAGCAGTGGATTTCCCCCACTTTTAATTGGGTTGTCTCTTTATTATGAATTGTAGGAGATTTTAAAAATTGTGTTAAAATACACATAACAAAATTTACCATCTTAACCATTTTTATGTGTACAGTTCAGTAATATTAAGTACATTCACATCATTGTGCAATTTCCAAAATTCTTTCCATCTTGCAAAGCCCATTATATGGCAATTCCTCATCTTCCCTTCCCCCTAGCCCCTGGCAACTGCTCGTCTACTTCCTGTCTCTATGACATTGGCTACTGCAGGTACTTCATATGACTGAAAAATACAATATTTGCTTTTTTTATGCCTGGCTTATTTCACTTAGTATAATCTTCAGATTTACCCCTGTTATAGCATGTATCAGAATTTCCTTCCTTTTAAGGCTAAATAATATTCCATTGTGTGGATGTGCCTCATTTTGTTTATCTCCTCCCCCATCTGCAGACACTTGGGTTGCTTCCACTTTTTGGCTATTGTGAGTAATGCTGTTATGAACTTTCATGTAGAATTATCTGAGTCCCAACTTTTAATTCTTTTGCTATAGTCCCAGAAGTAGAATCACTGGATCATGTGATAATCATATTTTTAACTTTTTGAAGCTTTCCTTATAGGTAGCAATTACTTTTACTTAAGTCTTATTTCAATTGTTTTGTGTCTGTTTTTCTCCTCTGTTTTTCTTTTCATCATTTCTCACTTACTTTCCTTCTTTTGGATTATTTGGATATTTAAAAATATTTTAGCTTACTTCTTGACTTTTTTGGTTCTACCTTTTTATTATTTTCTATTGGCTAATCTAGGGAATACAATATACATATTTAATCTTTCATAGTCAACTTAGAGCTAAAGTTGTACCATGCCACACACTTGCAGAAACTTAGCAAAACTCCACACCTACTCTCCTTTATGTAAACATTTTCACATTTATTAGTTCTATGTGTTTGACAACTTAACCAGATCATGGTATAATTTTGCTTTAAACACTTTTACAATCCAAAAAGTTAAATGTAGTCTTTTACATTTACTCAGCTATTTCCTATTTTTGATTCTTAACTTCTGAAGGTCCTATTTTCTCTCTGGGATCATTTTTCTTCACTATAAAGACATTCTTTTTATCATTCAGATCAACTGGTAACAAATTACCTTAGTTTTACTTTGTCTGAAAACATCTTTCATTTGATTTCATTCTTGAAGGTTACTTTGTATGGGCATAGAATTATTGTTTTTTACTTACTACCCTTTAAAGGCATGCTTCATTGTCATTGTTTCCTGATGAGAAATCCTCAATTATTTGAATCGCTCTTTTCCTCCATGTAGTGTGTTGTATTTTTCCTAGCTGTTATTCATTCTTTACCTCTGATATCTAATAGTTTAATTATGATGTATCTAGTCCCTTATTTTATTTTATTTTATTTATTTCCTATTTAGGTTTGCTAAGCTTCTTGAATTATAAACATATATCTTTTACCAAATATGAGAAGTTTTCCATCATTATTTCTACAAGTATTATTATTTCCCAATCTAGTCCTACTGGGATTCAAATTATATGTATTTATTGCTTTTGATAATGTATCACAGATCCCTGAAGTTCAATTCATTTTTAACCAATTTTTCTTTCATTTTTCAGATTGAAAAACTTTTGTATTTTATAGTCTAAGTCATTGTGCATTTCAACCATAAATATCTTAAATTCTGTGTTTGATAACTTCTATATCTCTGCTTCTTTGATCTATTTCTGAATGTGGTCTTTTTTTTTTAATTTGAATTTTATTTATCTGTTTCTGTGCTGGTAATTTTTTTTCCTGAATACTCAACACATACCCAATGTATAATGTTGTGTAAAACACTGTAAAGAAATTTAAGGCTATGAATGATGTTATTTTTTTTCAGACATGCCTCACTATTTCCTTACGGGCAGTGATTATGACATAGCAAATCACTTTTCCCAGTGATTGAGTTTTTTTTAAACTAAGATTCAGTCTCTGTTTTATTTCTAGTTAACCACTACCTTTTTGAAACTATCATTGAGAATCTGTTATGATTATTAGATGCCTTCTTTTTGGTGGATGCTGATGCAATATTTATTTTTCTAGCCTGTTTAACACTGCTGGAATCTTTGCTAAATTTCTCACACCCACCATTTCTCTATCCGCTTCTCAGCATGTCAGCCACTGCTTATGAATTAACAAAATTCCAGTTGGAAAAGTAACAGTGAGTAATGGAGTCATTATTCTGTGTTTCTCTTCTCTCCATATTTGACCCCTCATGTCTTTGATATGTTGGTAGTTCCCTAATGTGCTAAAACAGATGTTTTTCATACTTTTTCAAGGTCTTATGGTTGCTGCCAATGAGAAATTGTAAGAGACAAGTCCAGTGTCTACCATTGAAAGTAAAAGTCTCTTAATAGTGAATTTTTATCCACCAGTAAATATCTGTATTTATTATATACTGATTTGGTGTTTTAAAAGTAGGAAAGATATAACTAATTAGCATTTACAAATATTATATATTAGTTATTTTAATGCCACCATCTTTGCCAGCACCTTGGTCATCATTATTGGAGACAGTATGGACCATATGAGAAAAAGCAAACAAATACTCCTCCTAAATACAAAGCAGTTTACTGTGACTTGGACACAATCTTGAGACAGAGCTTATGAAAGAAGCAGGTGGCATCTTGTAGCAGGGGAAAACTTTAACCTTACCTGCTGGGGCCTGTAGGGCCTTGGAAAGGCATAAAGCATGTTTTCAATGGCAGCCATAGGACCCACAGGAGAGCAATTTCTAGACTTCATACTGTCTAGGGGGCGCTGTTGGCACTTAGTAGGAGGGTGCCAGATAGTGTGTTCCCCTGCAGTGTGTGGTACTGTTCAATAATAAAGAATTTATATTTTCTTCATGAAACTTTGAAATACTCTGCTGGACATTCATTTACAAAGCTGAAGGATAACAATTTGAATCTGACTTTTAATCTCTTTTACACTGATGTGCTTACTATTTGCCATAAAATACATCCAATTTTCCAGGAGTGCAACTACAATGCAAATACAAAAGTTTTTTTCATTATAGTGCTGGTAACTTTATCGAAAGTTTTCATGTTTTTTTAAGGAAATATGTCATCTATGATAATTCTGCACTTGATATTTGGGTCACCAACCCATACGTCTGCTCTGGACTACATGTGGCCATTTATCGTTTGAGATTCTCCATATTGGTGTAAACAATGGTCTACTTTATTATATCTCCTGATATATTGATTGGTGCCTGACCATTTACATGGTGAAATATATATTATTTCATCACAGATTACTTTTATTTCTTCTTTATTATTTTTATGTAACTTTACTGATTTTTAAAAATTAAATGTATTTATGATTTAAATGTCTATAAATTTTTTCCAGGACAGTAAAAATGCATTATTGGTGCATTATGCATCAATTTCATAAAAGGGGGTGTTATGTGTTCCATAGTGCCACTTGTTGGAAGCATTGTAATAAGATATTTTTATTCCATAAAAATGATTCTGATAGCTATGCAACGAATATACCTGTCAGGGATAAAACTGAAGACAGAGTGACCAGCTGAGTGACCACCGTAGCAGACCATTCAAGACAAAATTCCAAACAAGTCCATGGGGTGGAAATGAGGAGAAAGAGATGTAACAGAGATGTTTTTAGAAAGTACAAATGCAAAGTGAGTAGGAGCTGAGTGCAAATCCAGGGTGTGAAAATGTTTTGTTCTATATGGACCTGAAGGAGGACCCTAAAAAAACTGGAATTATCTTTTGGAGGGTGGGGCCCTTGTAGTACAGGCTTCCATCACTAGGTGAATGTTCTAGAAACCCATCTGTATCAGTATACCTGCTGGTGTTGATGTGAGAGGCTGTGTTTGGCCTCACTTGGTTTGTTTTGAAGAGTCATTCAATGTGTTTGCCCATTTAGTGATGGGTGATTTACAAACACACCTGCCCACGCCGCACTAAGTGTTCAGCAGCTTATGACCCAAAATGTCATGACCCTCGTGCCCCACCCTCCCTATTCACCCTAACTTGCCCCAAGTGACTTTTTTTTTGTTTTGTTTTCCCACACGAAAAAAGTCCTCAAAGGGAAACATTTTGCTGATATGGAAGAGGTGAAGCAAAAATGGTAGAAGCACTAAAAGACATCAAAATCGATGAGCTCAAAAACTGTTTTGAGCAGAGGAAAAAGGGGCTCAGTAGGTGTATTGTGTCAAATGGAGAATGCTTTGAAGGTGACTGAAGTTTAAACACATAAGAATAAATGCACAATTTTAATAAATAAATCTCAGCTTTTGGATATATATGCAAAGGTCAGGTTTGCCTAGTCCTAAATATGTAAATGTCCGAGGCAGCTTTGTTGTTTGTTCCTGGTTCAGCAGAAACCTTGTTACTGAGCCTAGATGTCACTTACAGACTCCAAAAATGCACATATGCTAACAGAACTCAGTATCTTCTCACTAAAACATTTATCATTGTACCTTTTTGTCACAATTGATGTTGGTGGCATCATTAGCTATCTTGTAAAAACTGAAAATCTCAGTTTTTTTCCCTCAGAACCATCATTCACCTTTCACCAAGTTCTAGTGAATATCTTTCAGAAGCTACCAATGTACAAGTCGTTTGTGTCCTCAGTTCCCACTCTCCCAAGTTTTGGTCCTCACCATCTTCTGCACAGCCTCTCACATAGCCTTCCATAAAGTTTTCCTGCCAACCAAAACTGATTTTGTACATTGCTATAGAGCTGCTTACAACCCCAATCTAATCAAGTTTTTCTCTGTTTAATGTAAATTGGTGCATCCTTCCTGACATTTTTATACTTTAGATTAAATATTTATTATGTTTTATACTTTAAATTGGTTCCACAGCAAATTTTTATTCTATCCTCTAACTATTGACTCCCTTTGTCCAGTCCTCGACTCTCTCTGTAGCTGATCACCTTGAGTTCCCGAAGCACATCATGGACGTTCACAGCCCTATCCCTGTGTTTCTTCATCATGCATTTTAGAAGATTGGTGCTGGATTTATTTTTCTTTGTCAAATGTAGCTTAAATATGGTATTTATGATTATTTCAATAAAAATATTGGGCATCATGCTCTTGTTAAGGAATGTAATTGCCTATTATGCCATCTTATTCCCATGGGAAATAAAATTCAACTTATATATATTGACCTCCTGCTCTATTTTAGAACACAATTTTCTTGAGACTGACAACTGTCTATTTCACCAAACTCAGTCAAAAGTAGTAAATTATTCCTGCTTAACAGATTGTGCTCCTCGACAAAGCACATAAATGTGTTTAGCTTAATCAACTATTATTGGAAATGAGAATCATTTTCAAATTGTTCCAAAGGAAAACAAACCAACAAACTTGTAAACATGCACTTGGCACAGAAATTCAGCTTAATTGAACTAAATTTTTAAAGAGAGAGAGAATGAAAGGGAACTGGAGTGAGAAGCATGTTTGATGAAGGTTGGAAAATCTACATGTCAGCAATAATAAACTTGTTATTTAATAAGGTTAATAACAGATAAAGTCCCCTAAAGATGAATTGTTATCACAGTTGACGTCCGTTTTATTAAAATGTTAATGGCCCGAGGCAAAAGCAAACTGTTCTCTTAATCTGCCAGAAGAACTGCTTTTTCAGGAATGATCACACCCCAGAGCACATGGGATTTGAGGAAACCATAATAAGCATATTTGAAATTTGGACTAGACACAGCTCCTGAGATCTAACTCAACTTGGCTAAACTATGGATGCATTTCACATACTCATCCGTGGTCAAACTTCTTCCTCATAGTAGTCAAATATATGACACAGAATTTTGCACATGAAAGTCTGTTGAAAAGAGTTTCTATAGATTACTTTTGTTTTTCTTTTCAGGGTTAAAGGAAGTAACTGGTGAGTTTTCTTTTTTCTTCTCTCCTCACCTCCATGCACAAGATAAAGAAGCCAAGGACATTTTCTAGTAGGTCTGATTGCCTGCACTGTACAATGCACCTTTTCCATAGTGGATGAAATAAAAATAAAAGTATTTGGCAGCACCTTCAAGGACAATCAGGTAAATCAACCCAATGCTGACTGTGTATGAATGGGATAGGTTTCATTGTAATTTGTTTGGGTCCATACTCAGAACCCCAAAAGACGTCTGTCAGATAATGCTGTATTTCTACCAGAGTAATATTAGTTCAGATCACAAAAGAAACAGTTCAAATTCAATTCTTTCTTATCAACATTCTTCACAGACATTTTTCTTATATAGCTACACATATATGTAGTGTATATCAGTGAAAAAAATTGCAAATCATAAATACACCATAATAGTGACTATAGTATTGTGTATCTGAAAGCAGAACAATAAGAAACATTCAATATCTTTTAAATTATAAGTGATTTTAACGGTGTAGGGGCTGGTGGTGGCTAGGAGGTGGAATTGACAACTATGAAAAACTGTCATACTAAAGTTAGTGTGGCATGGATTTAGGACAGAAAAGGATCTGAAATTTACATAATCTAGGGTGGTCTAGTGACTGCCAAAGGTCTATACATGCTAGAGTTTAAACACAGAAATGCAGTTGAAAAGAGTAAAAAAAAAATAACTTTCATAAGTCCAAATATGAATAAAAAATTAAAAATCCAAAAAGTTGTCAGACCTATGGAGGACTAAACAGTCTCCAATCAGGACACCCAGTTCTGTTTTATGCTTGGTATGGACTGGAGTGAAGGGTGGCACAGGAAATTTTGAATCTGTATGTGTCAATCTATAGTTTTAAAGACATATTATTTACTGATAATTTTGTGACTACAAAGCTAATATATTATATAAAAAGTATTAGTTACATGTTTTCCTTACAACATAGTATTTCATGGGTATATATTCATGTTAATAACACATCATTGCACACTAGATTAAAAAGAAAAATACAACAGTAGTGCTTTTCAGCTTCTCTCATCAAAAGACAAAAGTAACTTCCGCCCTTGCTCCCTCTCTTTCCCTCTCTCTATTTTCTTCCTGTTGGAATGATAAAGTTTTTTAATCACCCATGTTTTTGTTTGTTTACTTTGTATTTTTCTTGCTATTTGGAATATATATGTATGCATATATATGGTAAGGCTTGCTAAAAAGTTATATGCAGCTTTAAATACAAAGTTGCGTAAAGAGAAATGCCAGAAATGCTCATATACGCATTAACCAATGTAATACAAAATTACTAATAAAGACTCCTCACCAACAGAAGCCCCTTTGTATTCCAACTGCTCAGCAATACTGTAATTCAGTTATCCATTCTTTTACTTTTAGGTAAATATTCACTTATATCCACTATTTGGCTATTGCTAATAGTGCTGATAGAAATTTTCTTTTTTTAATAATCATTTTTAAATTTTTCAATTACAGTTGACATGTAGTACTACATTAGTTTACATGTATACCCTGCAACCAGACATTATACAACCTGCCAAGTGATCATCCTGATAAACACCATACTTAGTGACCAGAACACCACTGTCTGCATTCTCTATGCTGCACTCCACACGCCCATGACCATTCTGTAGCCACAAATTTGAACTTCTTAATCCCTTCACCCTTTTCATGCATCCCCCTGACACCCCCTCCTGTCTGGCAACTGTCAAAATGTTCCCTGTGTCAATGAGTCGGTTTGTGTTCTGCTTGTTAGTTTATTTCGTTTCTTAGATTCAATTGATGATAGATACACATTTATTACCACTTTATTATTCGTATTTTTTATCGTCTTTTTCTACTTTTTTCAAAATTGGGAAAGCAATTTTATTTGTTTATTTATTTTTTGTTTATTTGTTTATTTGTTTATTTATTTATTTATTTTTTATTGTTGTTCAAGTGCTGTTGTCTCCATTTTCCTGCCACCAAATTCTCTTGCCCCAACTACCCCCACCTCCCACCCTCAACCCTTCCTACATTTAGCTTTGTCCATGGTCCTTTATACATGTTCCTTGATGACTCTTCCCCTCCTTTTTCCCCATTATCCCCCTGCCCCACCCCTCTGGTTAGTGTCAGTTTGTTCTTTATTTCAGTGCTGCTGGTTATATTTTGCTTGCTTATTTATTTTATTAATTAGGTTCCAATTATAGGTGAGATCATAGGGTATTTGTCTTTTACCACCTGGCTTATTTCACTTAGCATAATGCCCTCCAGTTCTATCCATGCTGTCATGAAAGGTCATAGCTCGCTCTTTCTTTCCACTGTGTAATTCTCCATTGTATAAATGTACCACAGTTCTTTGATCCACTCATTTACTGTTGGGCACTTAGGTTGCTTCCAATTCTTGGCTATTGCAAATTGTGCTACTATGAACATTGGGGTGCATAGGTTCTTTTGAATTGGTGTTTCAGGATTCTTAGAGTATAATCCCAGCAGTGGAATTGCTGGATCAAAAGGCAGTTCCAGCAGAATCAAGATGGCAGAGGAGTGAATCAAGAAGTCACACTGACCTCCTCCCAGGACCAATCTGGAATTACAACTAAATGGTGGAGAAATTACCCAGAACCAACAACTGAACAACAAGTGAGAGAAGAGCCTTATAACCTGGGACAGACCGAAGAATCAGTTCAGCACAACCTGACTGGTAAGGACTGCGGAGGAGACATGAGAAGGCTGGCTGGGCACCTGCATGCAACAGGGCCAGAGGGATATTAAGGCGGCAAGTTGGATCCCCACTTGAAGAGTGGGGTCTAAACCATAAGTGGGGATCCCCAGCCTACAGTACCAGAGCCCAAAAAGTACACAGAAAACAGCCAGCTGCGAAAAGTGGCAGGGCTGCTCTCTGCCGGAGTTGGGCAGCTGGAGACTGAAAGAGCCAATTAAAGGGCCAACGTATAAATTTTCATTAGCAGCCACTTACCCTGGGCTCCAAAAAAGGCGGGGGCAGAGTGGACTAGAGACACCTGAGGAGAAACTGGGGATGGAGGCTTTGGGGAGAGAACTGAGAGTAGCCTCCCAGGTGTTGGAGCTGAATCATCTCCCATAAGGCAGCAGACATGGAGCTAACATAGAACACTACCTTCTGAGCAGCAGCAGCCCAAGGGGAAACATTAGCCCCAACACCGGGAAGGATTTGGCCCCACCATATGGTACTAAAGCCTGACTGCTGAGTGCAGAGTGACTAGATGAACAGCTGAAGGAGACAGCCCCAGGCAATAGATCCCTGGAAGTCTCGAACAGGCTGCCTAAATTCAGATGAGGCCAACATCTTACTTCACTAGGGTTGGATCCAAAAAGAAAAAACAGCAGTTTTTTCCTGAGAGGAAATCCACTGTGGTTTTCTCCATGATTTGCAATATTTTCTTTACTACATAGCTTTTTAAAATTCATTTTTTGTCTATCAAGTTGGTGCATATTAAGTTGCTAGATTTTATGCTATAGTCTATTTCTCTCCTTTCTTATAACAGTCTTAATCTCTTTACAGTCTTATTAATACCAGTTCATTTGCCATTGATAGTTGCAGGGGGTAGTATTTCTCTGGCTGTGGGTTGGTTTCCTGGGCTCTGTGGTTTTGGTCCAGTAGCCAAATCATGGGAAGACAAAGAAACAACCCCCAATTGAAAGGAAAGGAGGAATCCTCAGAAAGAGTGCTAAATGAAATTGAGGCAAGGAAACGATCAGATATTGAGTTCAAAACAATGCTTATAAGGAAGCTCAATGAACTCAGTGAGAATTACAAAAAACTACAGGGGAAACTATGAGAAACTTATTGCAGACTATATCAGCATGAAGAAGGGACATAGAAACTATGAACAAGAACCAAGAGAAAATGAAGAATACAATTTCTGAATTGAAGAACACAGTAGAAGGAATCAAAAGCAGGTTAGATGAAGCAGAGAATCAAAACAGCAAGCTGGATGACATAGTAGAAAAACACTTCCAGAAACAGCAAGAAAATGAAAAAAATCTCAGAAAGAATGAAGAGGTGTTAAGGGAAATTCAGGACAACATGAAACGTAATAATATCTACATAACAGGATACCAGAAGGGGAAGAAAAGGAGCAAGGGATAGAGAACTAGTTCGGAAAAGTAATGACGGAAAGCTTCCCTAATTTGAGGAGAGAATAAGTCACACAAGTCCAGAAAGCACAGAGGGTCCCAATCAAGAGGAATCCAAGGAACACCACTCCAAGACATGTTAAAATCAAAATGGCAAATTGCAAAGACAAAGAGAGAATCTTTTCATTACTCAGAATATTTCTGGCCATTCCCTTCTGGCTTGAGGTGTTTCTGTTGAGAAATCAGCTGTTAGCCTTATCAGAGCTCCCTTGTATGTTAGTTCCTGTTTCTCCCTTGCTGTCTTTATGATTCTCTCACTGTATCCCTGTTATATAGATATTATTACGTTTCATGTTGTCCTGCATCATCCTTAACTCCTTTTAATTCTTTTTGAGTCTTTTTTCATTTTCTTGTTCTTTCTGGGAACTTTCTTCTACCCTCCAGCTCGCTGATTTCATCCTCTGCTTCATCTGGTCTGCTTTTGATTTCTTCTACTGTGTTCTTCAATTCAGAAATTGCATTCTTCATTTCCTCTTGGCTCTTGTTCACAGTTTCTGTGTCCTTTTTCATGTGATATAGTTTGCAGTAAGTTCCTCATAGTTTCCCTGTAGTTTTCGGTAATTCTCACTGAGCTTACTGAGCCTCCTTATAACCATTGTTTTGAACTCAGTATCTGATTGTTTCCTTGCCTCTATTTCATTTAGCACTCTTTCTGAGGATTCCTCCTTTCCTTTCAATTGGGGGTTGTTTCTTTGTCTTCCCATTGTTTGTGAGAGTCCTCTTTTCTGCTTCTGCTTCTTAAATTCACCTGCTTTGACTCCCTGACTTTTGTGTGAACTTCTATTAGGAGACCTGTGAGATTCAATGGTGCAGTCTTCTTGATCTCCTGAACTTGATGCTCTTGGGATGACTTTTATGCTGGTTATGTTGCCTCTCTGCAAGTAATTGGGTTTTGATTGTTGTTGGTCATTCTTTGGTGGGTCCTTCTGTCAGGAAGGTGTGTTGTTGTGCAGATGCTACCTGAACAAAACCACAAAGCCCAGGAAACAAACCCACATCCACAAAAATTACTACCCCCTGCAATTCCACTATCAGTAGCAAATGAACCAGTATGAGTAAGGTTGTAGAGAGATTAAGATTATTATAAGAAAGGAGAGAAATAAACTATAGCATAAAATCTAGTGACTTAATATGCACAAAGTCGATGGATAAGAAATGAATGTTAAAGTGCTATGTAGTAAAGAAAATATCACAAATCATGGAGAAGACCACAATGGATTTCATCTCAGTAGCCTCTAGTATTTACTGCTGTTTTTTCTTTCTGGATCCGCCTTTGGTGATATCAGATGTTGATCCTGTCTGACCTTAGGCAGTCCGTTCGAGACTTCCCGGGATCTACTGTCTGTGGCTGTCTCCTTCAGTTGTTCATCTAGTCACTCTGCACTTTGCCGTCAGGCTTAAGCACCATAGGGTGGGGCAGAGTCCCTCCTGGGGTCAGGGCTATTGTTTCCCCTCAGGCTGCTGCTGCTGGGAGGGGAGTGGTCTGCCTGAGCAAGATGGCTGCTGTTGTATGGAGGATTACTCAGCACTTTGAGCCTGGTGGCTACTCTCTCAGTTCTGTCCTGAAAGCCTCTCTCTCCAGTTTCTCCTCAGGCATCTCTAGCCCACTCCGCCCCTGCCTTTGCCAGAGCCCAGGGTAAGTGGCAATCAGGTTATGCCGAAGCTGATTCTTCTGTCTGTGAGAAGTTATAAGGCTTCTCTCTCATTATTGTTCAGTTGTTTATTCTGGGTGATTTCCCCACAGTTTAGTTGTAATTCCAGATTGGTCCTGGAAGGAGGTCAGTGTGATTTTCATTCACCCTTCCACCATCTTTCCGATCTCTCATCTTTTTTTCTTCTTAAAGAATATCCTTTAAATTTCAAATAACACTGATTTGGTGTTTATTTGTCATTATGTGCATGCATACACATACAAACACACACCTTTGCTAGGTATATACCTAGAAGTAATATTGCTGGTGATAAGATATGAAAAAGTTGAGCTTTAGTCCATCTTCCGTATTTCTTTCTTTTTTCTTTTTTTTTGTTGCTGATGTCTTTTTTTCCCTACCTTTATTTATTTATTTATTTATTTATTTATTGTTGTTCAGTAACAGTTGTCCCGCCTTTTTGCCCATGGTTCTCCCCTGCCCCCTCCACCCCACTCTGATAGTCAAACCAGCCCCCCACCTCGTTGTCCCTGTCCATGAGCCCTCTATTTATGTTCTCTTTCTTGCCCCTTCTCCCTTTCACCCCTGTTTTCCCCCTCCCCGTGCCCCTCAGATCACTGTCATCTTGCTCTCTATTTCCAAGTCTCTGGCTCTATTTTGCCTTTCGATCCAGTGATTCCACTGTTGGGACTATACCCTAAAAATTCTGAATCACCAAGTCAAAAGTCCTATGTACCCCAATGTTGATAGCAGCATTATTAACAATAGCCAAGTGCTGGAAGCAGCCTAAGTGCCCATTAGTAAATGAGTGGATCAAAAAACTGTGGTACATTTACACAATGGAATAATATGCAGCAGAAAGGAAGAAAGAACTCCTACCCTTCATGACAGCATGGATGGATCTGGAGAGCATTATGCTAAGTGAAGTGAGCCAGGTGGTAAAAGACAAATACCATATGATCTTCCCATTTCTTAAAGTGTTTGAAATAATTTGTGCTCCCACCAGTACACAGTGAGAGTTCTAATTACTTAAAAATCCTTGACAAAATTGGAACTGTCAATCTTCTTAACTCTAGTAATTCATATTGGTTAGTATGTATTTTCTTGGAATTTTATTTTGTTTTTCTCTTATACATAATGAGATTGACTACATATTCTTGGCCTTTTTGCCATTTCAGTATTTTGTTTGTGTTATTTGATAATAATACTTGTTGCCTATATTTAAATTTTTCTTTAACAACATTTATATATTAAGAAACAACAAAAATTTTTGTTTTATCCAGAAAATTTTCTCAAGAAACTAAAAACCCAGAAAATTTTCTAAATTTGCATATTAATGCAAATTGTGTGTAGGTTCTTATGTATTTTCTATTTTGCTTTCTTCCTTTTTCCTTCTTGCCTCTTTCTTTTTGCTTTTAACTTTATCTGCTAGCTGTTACCTCTAATAAAATGTGAAACGGATTTAGTGATCTAAATCTGAGGGGGAGATTTCTATATTTCACCATTAAACATGGAGTTTATTGTTTATGTCATTTAATATCCTTAATTAGGTTAAGGGAGTTGCCTTTCCTCTCTCATTTATTAAGAGTTTATCATGAATAAGCAATGATTTTTAATTAACTTTCTTCTCTTTCTTTCTTTCTTCTTTCTTTCTTTTCTTTCTTTCTTTCTTTCTTTCTTTCTTTCTTTCTTTCTTTCTTTCTTTCTTTCTTTCTTCTTTCTTTCCTTTCTTTCTTTCTTTCTTTCTTTCTTTCTTTCTTTCTTTCTTTCTTTCTTTCTTTCTTTCTTTCTTTCTTTCTTTCTTTCTTTCTTTTTCTTTTTTTCTTTTTCTTTCTTGGGAAAGGAAGGGAGGAAAAGAGGGAAAGAGGCATCAATGTGTGGCTGCCTCTTGCGTGCCCCCTACCAGAGACCTGACCTGCAACCGAGGCATGTGCCCTGACTGGGAATAGAAGCTGCGACCCTTTGGTTTGCAGATCAGCACTCAGTCCACTGAGCCACACCAGCCAGGGTGTCATTTTTAATTAAATTTTTATCAAAATATAACATATATACATAAAATTACAAGGATACAAGTTAAATGTACTAATATATTTCCATTATCACCAAGAATTGGTAATATCTGTTATTTTCATGTTGTTATTATAGGAGGTATGGAATGATAGCAACACATCTTAGTTTAATTTGCATTTTCCTATTGGATAATGAAGTCAAATGCAACTTTCCCATGATTATTGATCACTTGAATATCCTCCCTGGTAAAATAATAAAGTTTTTTGGCCCATTTTCAAATTTTGTTTCCTGGCATTTCATATAGATTTGTAGGTTTTCTTTACACCTTCTGATAAAAATCATTTCTCAGATACATGTGTTGATAAACTATCCCCTGTGGCTTGCCTTTATACTTTTGTTAGTGATAGCTTTGAGAAACAACTATATTTTACTTTATAGTAATGTAATTTAAATTTTCTTTTATTGATAGTTATTAATTTTTAGGTTCTGTTTTGTTGTTGGTTTTTTAAATATCAGCATTATGAAGATTTTCTCCTAAGTTAACTTTTAAATGCCTTATTTAATTTTTTAAATTAATTTTTTTTCCACATTTAGATCTATAACCCATCTGGGATTGATTTCTGTGTGTGGAGTGAGTGAGATAATGGCTCACTCCCCCCAAACCCCCATGTCACTATGCCATTGACATGATACCATTTATTGAAAAGACAATCCATTACCCACTGCTCTGCAGTATCATCTCTGTCATAAAATCAGGTGATCTTTTAAGTATAGGTCTGTGGCTAGATTCTTTTGTTTTCTACAGCTGGTCCATTTTCCTAGCCCTACGCAAACATTAAATTTTCTTAATTATAACTTTATAATGAATTACCTTATCTTGTAGATTAAGTACCCCTGCCTTGTTCTTCCTTTTCAATATTGCCTTGAATATACTTTGTTGCTCACTTTTTCCCATTGATTTATTGATATTTTTATTTGTATCTGCATTTGTCTCTTGTTAACAATAACCTAAAATTTACCACCTTAAAAAATTGTTCATATTTCTATTTACCCAGAATTTACCCCCACTTAAACTTTAAGCATATATTTCCTTTATTATATTCCAGATTTTATTTTTTATTTGTTTTTAATTAAAAAAATTTTTTTAAGATTTTATTTATTTTATTTTTAGACACAGAGGAAGGGAGAAAGAAAGAGAGGGAGAAAAACATCAATGTGTGGTTGCCTCTCACATACCCCCTAACTGGGGACCTGGCCCACAACCCAGGCATGTGCCCTGACTGGGGAATCAAACCGGCAACCCTTTGGTTCACAGGCTGACAATCAATCCACTGAACTACACCAGCCTGGGTGATTTTTTAAAACTGTTTTTTAATTCCAGTTGTCCACATTTCCTGGCCATTACTCTCCTCTGCCACACCCACCCCAAACTCCCACATTCAATCCTCTCCCACCCTGTTGTCTTTGTCCATTGATCCTTTGTTCATGTTCCTTGATGACCCTTTCCCTTCTTAACGCCCCCTCCCTGTTATCCGCCCCCTCCCCTCTGGTCACTGTCAGTTTGTTCTTTACTTCAATGTCACTGCTTGCTTGTTTGTTTTGTTGGTTAGGTTCCACTTATAGGTGAGATCATATGGTATTTGTCTTTCACTGCCTGACTTACTTCACTTAACATAACGCTCTCCAGTTCCATCCATGCTGTCACAAAGGGTAGGAACTCCTTCTTCCTTTCTGCTATGTAGTATTCCATTGTGTAAATGTACCACAGGTTTTCGATTCACTCATTTATTGATGGACACTTAGGCTGTTTCCAGCACTTGACTATTGTAAATTGCGCCACTATGAACATTGTGGTGCATAGAATGTTTTGAATTGGTGTTTCAGGATTCTTAGGGTATAATTCCAGCAATGGAATTACCAGGTCAAAAAGCAGTTCCATTTTTAGTTTTTTGAGGAAATTCCTTACGTTTTCCATGGTGGCTGCACCAGTCTGCATTCCCACCAACAGTGCATGAGGGTTCTACTTTTTCTACAACCTCACCAGCACTTGTTTGTTGATTTGTTTATGATGGCCACTCTGACTGGTGTAAAGTGGTATCTCATTGTGGTTTTAATTTGCATCTCTCTGATGGGTAGTGATGCTGAACATACCTTCATGTGTCTCTTGGTCCTTGGTATGTCCTTGGAAAAGTATCTGTTCAGGTCCTTTGCCCATTTTTTAAATGGATTATTTGTCTTCCTGGAGTGGAGTCATGTGAGTTCTTTATATATTTTGGAGATCAAACCCTTGCCTGAGGAATCACTGGCAAATATATTTTCCCTTATGGTTGATTCCCTTTTCATTTTGCTTATGTGTTCTTTAGCTGTGCAGAAGTTTTTTTATCAGTTTAAGAATATGATTGTCTATTTCACCAAAATCCTGTTTAAATTTTGAATGGATTACAGTTACTTTATCATCAATGTGTGGAGAACTGATGACTTTAATATACCAGGAAATAAACCAGAAATTTACAAAAGTAAAAAAAAAAAAAGACAGGAGAAATGGGTACCTAGAAGAGCAAGATATTGGAGTGTTTTATGGATTTAAAATTAACCAAGATTATATGTTGAAGAAAATAAAGCATAAGGTGAAGAATTTTAGCAGAATATTGGAAGCTTTAAAAAATCATTAAATCAAAACAAAATAACAAAAATTGAAAACTACAGTCATTGAAATAAAAAATTAATATCCATAAAGAAGCCCTGGGGGAGGGGGAAGAAATCCACATAGAAGCTCTGAATAAAAGGGTGCATAATTCTTAAAAGAGTATGAGACATGTAAGACACATATGTATAAAACAAGAATAATTGGAGTTGAAGAGAGAGAAAAAAACTATTTTAAAAACAAATAGGTGAAAAATTTCAAATGCCCCGACAGTTGTGGCCCAGTTGGTTGGGCGTCATTCAAAGTGAAGGTTGCTGGCTCAATTCCCAGTCAGGGCACATGGCTGGATTATGGGTTTGGTCCTCCATTGGGAATCTTAGGAGAGGCAACTGATTGATGTTTTTTTCTAACATCGATGTTTCTCTCCTTCTCTTTTTCCCTCCCTTCTCCTCCCTCTAAAAATAAATAAAATCTTTAAAAATTAATTTCCAAAATTGACTAAAGACATCAAGCTATAGATTTAAAAGTTCTATATTCCTCTTGTATGATAAATTAAAAGGAAACAACACCTAGGTGTATCAGTTAAATCGTGATTCTCATTCTTGAACATAGATGAAGAAAATTAAAGCAAAATATTAGCATTTCAAATTTATATATAAAATGAGAAGATCACAAAGTTATTTTTATATCAGGAATGCAAGATTGATTTAACATCGTAAGAGCAATAAATTCAGTTCATCAAATGTAAAAAAAAAATCACATGATCCCTTCACTTTTTTCACCTTGTAAAGTATATGATTGCCTGAGCATTATTCTGTACACCTGAAACTAATACAAAGTAATATTGCCTGTAAATGGTAATTGAAAAATAAAATTAAGAAAAAAATCATAGGATCACCTAAAGATACAGAAAAAGTATTTAATTAAATCCAATATCTGTTTATCA
>PVJD01015633.1:0-24156 GCA_004026545.1 Mormoops blainvillei
CGCCCACTCAGCCTCACACATTTTTAGTCCTTTGCAGCTTCTGCGGCATCTTCCTGAAGCCCCAGACCCCTGTACTCCAACGCTCACAGCTTTCATTGAGGTTTCAATGACCACCGTGCCCATACCTGCCCAAGTGGAAACCTGGGTAGGCATTAAGGCTCCCGTGACCCCTCCTGGGGTTCACTGGTCCCCCTCCTGGGCTGGCACAGTCCTCTACCTTGTACAGGGATGCAGATGCTAAGGGGCAGGCCCGAGCCCTGCTCACCAGTGTGAGACCTGGAGCAAGTGAGGTCCTCATGGTGCCAAGCAGTACCAGGAGGCTGGATCAGAGAATGGACGCAAAGACCCTAGTGGCTTCATTAGTAGTAGCTGCTATTGTTATCATGACTACTGGTTTACCCTAAAGCCCTTGGGGCAGGACAGCTGGGAACAACACAGTCCCTTGGCTGTAACAGGACCATGAAGCCCTGCTGGACTCGCCACCACCCCAAATCTCTCCAAGGCTCCAAAACTTCCCTCTCAGGCTGTGTAGACAGAGATTTATTCCATGTCTGCTATCTCAGGTCAGGCCACTCACTGCCACATGCACCTCTACCCATTTCTGGGTGTGGGACTGGGGCCGCTCAGTGGGGCAGGAACTCACCTGACTGAAGGTCACCTGAAGGGACGCACTGGAAACCAGGTTCATGGGCTGCCCCACTGGCGGTTCCCATCCAATTAGGGATGGGCTTGGGGCCCTGGGCTCTGTATTTATTAAGCCTCAGAGTGATTCGTATGATTCGCTGGTTTGGACGCCAGGAATAGCCCAAGATGTCAAGGCCTGCTCACCTGTAACAGGTGAGCTCACCGGGTTGAACCAAGGGGCGGGGGCGGGGTCAGGGGTAGGAGAGGCCTAACTGGGAACTCTGGACTTAACCCTTCCCCCAGCTTCAGCTTCAGCCCCGTGGCCTGTAAGAGGAACCAGGAGACTCTGCCAACCCCTTGGTGTGTTCGGGGCGAAGAGGCGGGCGGCGAGGTCCGGTCCGGCTCAACCTGCAGAGCGCCGGGCCCTGCGCGCTCCCCTACGGTGACCATCGTCTGTCGTTCCTGTCATCAGCTCCGCAGGCCCGCGGGCTGGGGACGCAGGGGCCTCAGAGTTTAGAAGGCCCCCAGCCAGGCAGAGCTGGGGCGAGCTGGGGTGGCAGCCCACACAGCAGCGCGGGGTGGGGAGCGTCGCCTTCCGAAGGATTTGGGAGCCAGGATCCCGACGTGGAAGGCGAGAAGGACGACAGAGGGCCACGCCCCAGCGAGTTGGGAGCATCTTCTTTCGGGGACCGGCTCCCCAGCTGCCGCCTCGCTTCCCGCTCAGCCTGCGGTCCCGGCTCACATTTCTCCCCTCTCCGCCCTGGGCATTTCTGCTTTCTTCCCTCTCCCCATTCCCGCCTCCGCTGCTCCCCAAGTGCTCGCCGCACCTCCGCTCTGGAACGCCGCACCCCGGCTCCCCTCCAGGACGATGCTCGCCTTGGGTGATATCGCGTGTCCTCGCCCCTCTCCGAGGTCCCTCGCGCCTTCTCCTTCCTCGGGCTTCCCTCCAGGCACCCCTGCACATCTCGGTCTTGGGATCTCCCAATCATTCCGTTCTCCGGGCCCCTCTCCTCTCCGTGATGCTTGCCTCAAAGCCCGGCCAAGCCGCCGGGACCCCAGGCGCGCAGACGACCCTCCTCGCCTGGAAACTGTTTGGCTCCGCTGGAGGCCAGAGTCAGGCCGGGCAGGCAGAAGGGAAGGTCGCGGTGCTCTCCGTGCACAGCTGGCACCGCGCTCTCTTAGAGACGCGTCCCCAGTGCCCTTCCCCTTCGTGGGACTGGGGAGCCCCAGCCACCACTCTCGCGACTGCCCCACTAGACCCACTTCGTCCCCAGCGCGATCCTCGCCCATTTCCCTTTCTAATAAAAAGAGGAACTCGGTGATGGAGAAGGCAGATGGTCAAATTGAACCTCGATCCTATTCACGATCTGTGTATGTAACGCTAACACTTTACTTTAAAAGTTAAGGGGGGAAATTGCCAAAAAGAAAAAGAGTTAAAATTGCAGGTAACCCCATTTCGGCTCATGTCGTCATGAGACAGAGAGGAAGATGGAAAGAGAACATTGTCCGTGGGACTTTGTGTTTCCCGTTAGAAAGAAAAAAGGCAGCTTATTAGGCAGAGGACATGAGGGAGTTTGTTCACCCTGAATATTAACTTCTAATCAGAGACATTTCTTACCTTTGGTTCTGGGAAGCTTCCAGTGAGGACAGAACCAAGATGCAGGGGCAGTATCAGTACTGTGACCATCACTATGGGGACCCGCTCAGTTTCAGGTGTGGGTTCCCAGTGCCCCTAAGAGCTTCCCGCTATTATTGGAGCCCCCTCACCCCATTACAGACCCCAGAGGGTTCAGAGCCCAGCTGGGATGACAGCGCTGGGGTGGTCAGATTGAACATCATAGAAATGGAACACAAACTTCTGCATTAAATGTCACCAGACTGCCCTGGGCAGCCCCTGCCCCCTCCAGTTTCATGAAATCCACCCACAGTCAGAGAGGACCGCGGCCAGAAAGAACAGTGAGTGTGTGAGAGGCCAGCTCCAGGGCAGACAGTGTAGAGATGCCCCACTTTGTGCGGAAATTGCAATTTTGACTTGCTCTCTACTTGGAAAGGGTTCACCCCGCTCACGGACAGTGGTTTTTCTCAGGGCCCATGCAGGAACTTCATTCTAAGGCATTTCTCTCTGTGGCACTTGAAACTTGGGAAACAAACATTCTCTGTTTTTGTAATAACGGGACACAAGAGTGCAAGCATGATTTTTAAAGTCAGATAAACAAGGATGGGTCACCGGGGGTGAGGAGGAATTATGGGCAACTTGGGACAATACAGACCCTATCTGGTGCGTTTCCAGTTTCCAGTCAGTCTGTGTGGCTGCAAAGAGCTGGTGATGTCCCCACCTCAAGGATGGTTGTAAAATTGAATGAGTTCTTGTGAGAGTTTGTAGAACGCTGCCTGGCTCAAAGTGAGTGTTAAGTGTTAGTATTGTTGTTGTTAAAATATTCACCATTTGATCCACAATGCATACATAAACTGAAATTCGATCTCCATGCCTCTATGACTTTATTGTCTTTGGTCCTAAGCCTCTGCCGGCTCTAGAATGGCTAATAAGCCTTGGCGGAAAGTGCTGCCTGCTCCCCTGGAATTCAGCCCCCCTGGCTTGGGTCTGCGACAGTGCCGAGGTCTGATTTCAAAGGCGTAGGCAGCGCACCCCAAAGGTCTTTGCGCGTTCCCCCGATTTGAGCTACAAACCAGGCAGCTCTACGTCCTAGCTGCTTTGCTAGGTCCCTTCCTTCCCCCGGGACGGCATCTGTGCAGGACACGGGAGCTTAGCATGGAGAGCTGCATTCTTGAAACTGCAGATTTTTGTTGACTTTGCCAAACTACCTCATCCTGGCTGCCTCCCCAAAGCCTGTGTGTGGAGCCCTGAAGTGCAGGAAAGCCCACACCGCCACTCTGATTTTCCTGGGAAGGCTGAGCTACACTGAGGCGCTAGCTGCCCAGAGGCTCTAAGTGCAGAGAAGGGAAAACTGGGGAGAGCCGAGGGTTTTAAAGCAGCTCTCTGCTCCGTGGCCATGAAAAAATATATTACAGAAAAATATTGAAGGGCTGAGGAGATGTTCAAGCAATTAAAGAAAACAATTTGCAAAGACAGCACATACACAATTCCATCCTGTTTTTATAAAGACAGAGAAAATAAATAATAATAACAATAGCTAATGCTTATTGGATGCCGACCTGCTACTAGACACTGGCCCACGATGGTGTGTGTGTAACTTGTACACGACACCACCAAAATGTGAGAAGCGGTTATCTCTTGGTGGTGGCACTTTCGCGTTTCTTTTTCTCCTTTTGTGCTGTTGTGTATTTTGCAGATATTCTACAATAAACATGTGTTACTTTCGTAAACTGTTTCCACAAATTTTCCTTCAGAAACATGAAAAGTCAGGGTTAGCACCTTCTTAAGTGGAGATACTGGTAACAGAAGTGGCTGTCCCTCCCTCCTCAGGAGCAGCAGGAGTCCCCTCTGTTACCACCTAGGACTGGGGTGGAGTGGATTTCGGATTTCCTATAGTAGCTTAGCAGAGGCCTTTGTGTGTATGAAATGATCAGTATGTGCTATTAAATAATGCTCTTTCAAAAGGATGTTTCACAATCTCCCAGCCACATCAAGGTCCAATAAAAACTTCCCTGTCTCAGGCAGACAGTTTTTCCTGACCCCTGAGATGACTTTGCCTCTCAGCATAGTATTTGTTCTAACTGGGGGAGCTGTGTGGGGTGGGGTTAAGGAAGAGAAGGGCACAGAGAACACTGATTGCCTCTGGTACCAGGCTTTGAGCCAAATGCATTGCATGTCCCATTTTATCTGATCGGAGCCTTCTAGAAAGAGGGTATGGGGTCCCCACATTCCAGATGAGGAGGCCAAGGCTCTGAGAAGCTCAAGCCAGCCTCAGAGCCATTCGGCCGGGGTGGGATGGAGGAGCCCACCCCTCCCTGTCACTGTCACTACCTTCTTCCCTATCTGTCGTAATGGTAGATAAAATCCAGCTCAAAGAACCCCTCAGTGATACCAAGAATTTATGCTATTGTTGTTGTTGTTGCTGTTGTTGTTGTTGTCGTTGTAAACTGAATTGATCAATCAGTTTAATTAAAGCCGGCAGGCTGATAGCTCCTGTGACAGGACTACAGAGAGCCCGCCTTGATGCTGTAAGCTTCTATCTTAGCAAAACAGAGCTCTGCCCTGGAGGTGGAGGGGCGTGGGGGAGGGGGCAGTGGTGGTGAGCCTTGGCTTAAGAATGTTATCATTTCATTTAAAAAAATATAAAAGACTGGCCAAACTATTTGCTCAACAGTGAGAGCAACTGATAAATGACCCTTCCTGCGTATCCTACAAACATTTCCTTCTCCACATTCTGAGGACCTCATTTTGGGGAACACTTTGTTTTAGCAAAACCAGACATTAGGTAAAAAGGAGAATGTTTCGTCATCAACATTGTGATGAACGTATGGTGAAGTGTATATCTCAGATAAAATATGCGACTCCTCTCCATAAAACTCTGTTCAGGAGTGATCGTCTATGAGTTATAAATGCGATCATTGCTATGTTCAGGCTAATAATCTCCTGCATTGATAGAAATTCGATGCCAGTAAATTCTGACTGTATCACTAACCTCAGTTAATTAAGTCTTGTGACAAGCACTGGAGCTTGGGTGGGAGCAGGGGGGTTGAACAGAAAGAATTGTTAAGCAGCTTCCCTGTTTGAGCACCTTGGGCACTTGTGGGTACTTAGTACAACTCATTCCCTCTGTCCGTTTGCTCACCTGAGAAACCCAAGGTGCCCAGACAGTTTAATATTGATGCAATAGAGGGATTCAGGGGTCTAGCTGGCAGCTGTAATTTTGGGCCAACGGTTTAACAGTGAAACTCTGGCAGCTGGAGCCCTGGGTTCGCATCCCAACTCTACTACTGATGATCTTGGGCAAGATATGTCAGCGCGGCCAGGACTAGGGTGAGGAGTGAGGCACTTATCTCGTGCACAACATAGAAGGGGGCACCACAAAACTCAGTTATCGAGATACAGAATATTTTAATGCAATATTTTAAAAAAGCAAAATGAATGCAAAAAGTTCATGGTAAACAAAATATCAGAATTTTAAATAAAGACAGGATGCGACCCTATTCCTCTCTTACCCGATCCTGACCTTGTATCCTGGCTTTATTTAAACATTTGATATTTTGCTTCTCATGGATTTACTTTTGTGTTATTATAGCTCTTTCTTCTCGACAACTAAGATTTTCAGAGCACCCTTCAACTTTGTGCCTAAGGCAAGTGTCTCCCTCCCTCCACTTCTTCTCTGCCCAGTGAGTATTCTCAGCCCTCTGAACTTTAGTGTCCTTAGAAACCCCAATGGGAGGGATCTTCCCAAAGCCGTGTGAGTACAGGGATTCTGAGGGTTCGCAGCCACAGAGCAAGTGTCCAACTTCTAGTCCTCCACTGTCCGCACACGGCATTGTGCTCACGCACATGCAAAGCACCAGGGCCAAGTCCTAAGAAATCCCTGAACCTCAGAACTTATGGTGCAGCTGGGGAGATCAGAGTATGCAGAAAAAGTGAAATCACAGGATGAGAAGGCTCAAGGCTGTGTGAGTGAGTACTGTGAGCGGTCAGATGGGAGCACCTGTGAGGAAGCACACCTTGGACCAGCTGGGGCGGCCAGGAGCCTTCTAGGAGCAGAGAGTCCCTTTGGGCTTCAGAGGATTCATTGAGTGGTGGCGGTGGGGGGGGGGCACGGGAAGAAAGAGAACACATACCTGAGATAACTCTGGCAAGAGTATTGTCTTTAAGGAAACTTCCGTGTGCAGCCGCTTAATATCGCTAAGGTAAAATGTCAAGTTGAGTTACAAAGTTCTCAAGAGAGTTTTGGAAAACTGACACATCCCTCCCTTCAAGGGGAATTCCTCCTTTCTTTCTGGCTGACACACACACACACACACTCACACATCAGCCAGCGCCCCCGAGGCAGCACCAGCCTTCCTGCTTCCTCCCTGGCTCCCGGCGCGGCTCAGCGCAGGGCCCACAGCAGGACCTGTCCCCACTGAGCATGAGCGGCCCACGCCGCCTTCTTAGGCAGACTCGCTGACAAGTCCCATGTCCTTGGGCAGCCCTTTCCAGAGGTTGTTCATGTCTACTCCTTACCCGCATCTACAAAGGTGCACTGAGCAGGTGTGTCTGCATGTCACTCAGGTCTCAATTGTGGTGTCAGTAAGTCCTGAATTCTCCCATAGAATTCTTAAATCCTTCCTCAATCCCTCCCGCCTGTGAGCAAACCCCCTAAATCCAATCAATTAACACAGCCCAGAAAGTCAATCCGTTTGAATGAAAGCTAGATGCTTACTCCTAATCACCTATCCCGAGGGGCTGGTTAAACCAACTTGTACGTCTGCAGGAAGGAGCCCTGGGCAGACATAAAAGATCAGGGAGAGCTGTGTGTGTTGACATGGAAATATGTCCCTGACATATATTGTTAGGTTAAAAAAATCAGGTTCCAAACTAGCAGTCTAATATGATTCCACTAGCTTTTAAAAGGGTGTGTTGTTCAAGTGTTTATACAAAGAGATGTCTGGGTTGGGGAGGGCCAGGGGCCACCAAATGTTGCCTGTGGTTACTTAGGGTGAGAAATTGGGAGGGGGCATTTTTTAATAATGTCTTCTTTATATTTTTTGGTAATGATTAAATTTTCTAAATGAGTATGTGTTATCTTTGTAAAAAAAACCCAACTGAGTTCTTTTCATTTAGTCCTTTTGGTGAATGAAAATTACTCGATTTTCTAGGTAAATTCAGACACAGAAAGCAGATTATGGGCCTGGGGAGGGGGGAGGGGGGGGAAACTGCTTAACGGGGATGGGCTTTCCCTTGGGGCGATGCAAGTGGTTTGGAACTAGGTAGAGGCGGGGGGTAGCACAACAGGGTAACTGTGCCGAATGCTGCTGAACTGTTCGCTTTAAAGGGTTAATTTTCTGCTTTGTGAATTTGACCTCAATTTAAAAGTAAGTACCTGATTCCCTCTCATAAAGCACGCCGCCTCACTGAGCTATCTGTTTATCTTCAAGTTATATATTTAATACCGGACCTGGTTTGGAGATCAGCGATGCCAACCAGAGGACTGTGTAAGGCATGGGCACCCAATCCCTGACTCTGCATTTGTGTAACCCAGAGGAATGGACTGGAAGTAAATGGGACTCAGCTACATAATCAGTACCATTGATTTTAGTTAAAAACAAACAAACAAACAAACAAACAGAATGTTCTAAGGAATGAAACATTTTCATGAATGATATCCAATTATTCTCTTATATGCCATGCACATTTTATCTTCTTAACACAAGGTTCCAATCTGACATCCATTGAAAGCAGACCTTTCAGAAAGAACCTTCATTTCGGTGACAACAGTAACAACAAAAACAGAGAAGTATCCTTTGTCTCCCTCCCTTCTCTCTATCCTTCTGCATTACATCCAGTATTGAGATAATTTATAGGAAATAAATATTCAAAAGGAGTAAATCATCAATGGAAAATGTAAAACTGGGAGAACTACAAACTAGAGCTGAATACCAAGATTTCGAGCGGAGAGGTCGTTGGGACACGTCCGTGGAAGCTATGAAACCCTGCCCAGCCGGTCATCAGTTCAATCCCACAACACGTTACCGTCACACATTTCCCTCCAAAGGGCCCTCAGTTCACCTCATGAGACTCCCAAGAGGCCGAGAGAGGCTGGAGCTCTCTTCATGGCACTGACAGGCACTGAGGGCCCACAGACCCCTGCCAACACTCGCCCACGCCTCCAACCCAACGGACCTCTCCTTCACCCCGCATGTGCAGAACACACACGCACACACCATGGCTACAGACTTATTGCACGTGTGCGCACGCACATCCAGAGCAGACGGACAGAGTCGTAGGTCCGTGGGGAACATGAGCAATGCTTCGACCACACTCAACATGGGTGATTCATGACCCTGGTCTGTCTGAGCAAACGTGTCATGAGGGTGGGTAAGATGGGGGCAGGAGACCCCCAGAGAGGGGTTGGAAGGTGCCAGAGGAAGGAGGAAGGTGAAGCGGCCTATAAATGGTGTCTCGATTTATCGGGAATCCCGTTTACAGCCTATTTGTTGTAGACCTTCGCATGTACACCATTTTCCTTTGCTTCCAGAGCCTCTTCTCTCTGCCTCCCTCCCTCCCTCTCCCATCTCTCTCTCCTTCCATCCCCCCTTCCCCCCTCATCTCCCTCCCTTCCCCCCACCCTGAGGAGGTCCAGCTGGAAGGAGACAGCGCTCCGAGTTCAGCTGGTGCAGACAGGGCTAAAGTAAACAGACTGGTCATCGGGCAGGCAGTTAGCAGCCTTTGGACAGATGATCAGCGTTGGGCTGGTGGCGGACCACACACACGAAGGCCCCTCGGACCACACAGGCATCCGCCTGCCCAGCCTGCTGGTGCCACACGCACACACAGGCCGCCCTCGCCTCCCTGCGCCTTTCCTCTGCGCCAGAGGCAGTTTGGAGAAGTGTCTAGAAGCACCCGCATGCTGTAGACCCGAAACTGGTCCTGCTTCTTCCAGGTGCCCAGCTAGAGTCCCTTAAACCAGGTCATGCACGTCTCCCCTGGAGACGCGGCTGGCAGAGGCAGAGGGGCAGGACCTTGGAGTCACGTGCTTTGCGGGCACCAGAGGCTATAATGTCGCCCTCAAGGCCTCAGTTTCTCAGTCTGTGAGCTGAGGTGCTAACAGCAGTTGCTGGTGTGTGGGGTGACGGACACCTGCCTCCAGGGCCCATCATTCATCCGCCCTTCGGACTCTCCTGTGACTATTACTTTCCCCCTGGCCAGTGGTCTGCCCCCTTCCTGCGGCTCGGGGTGAGCAGTGAGGGGCTGCTCTGCACCCAGGCTGGCACCCCGGACGCTGGCCGTGTCTCAGTAGGCAGCTGCCTTCCTGAGCCTCTCCTTTCAGAGGACCTTCAGACCCAGGGACCGCCCAGGACGCGTGAAGCTGCGTCCTGAATGCCTCGTCTAGTGGGAGGTGTCCGAGCCATGCTTGCTTGTAGCTGCCCCCCCCCCCCAACCAGCATGTGCAGAGAGAGCCTCCCCCTCTCCAGCGAAGCCCTCCCTGAGCCTCCCTTCTGCTGGCATGAGGTAGATAGGAGGCCAGGAGGGTGGGCATCCAGGCTTCTGTTGCTCCTCACTATTCAGCGCCCTCCCTTCACACACTCCCAGCCTGAAGTCTTGACCCCTCCTCAGTCCGTTCCCCAGCCTCCGAGAGGGCTCCCAAGCCCTGGGCGCCTCTCTAATGAGGAGTTAGCCGAATAAAGACCCTGCCCGCTGGCTGCGGCGGGGCGAGCGGTGATTTTGGCTCAGGTCACGAGCCTTGGAAGGACCCCACTCCTCAGACTCACCAGGCTCATCCAATAGAGACATCGCCCCCAGGGTGATGGAGGAGACACAGGCTGAGCAGGCAAGTCTCCATCCCAGTGACACCCCGGACCACAGCTCCGGGTGGGGTGTGTGGCCTCAGGCCGCCCGTGGCCCCATCTGCAGGTTTCGCTCAGCTCCCAGCACAGCCGGCGGCTGACCAGGGCCATCTGTCTTCATTACGCAGGTTTATTTGGGGAGGTGAGCGATGGGAGGCTGTCATGGCTGAGAGAAGTTTTGATCTATTGGCAGATGTGCTTTGAAGGCCCCCTCAAGGTTGCGCTTCTGCAGATCAGAGTGAGGTGAATGGCGGCCCCGGGCCATCCCCATGTCATGAGGGACTTTCAGCCTCGGCTCAGGGCACAGCACCCTTGGGAGGATTGGGTGTGAGCTGAGCCTCTGAACTTTCCAATGGCGCACATTCAGTTTTCTCCCACCATCCAGTCCATTTTTATTGAGCACCTAGTATGAGGGTTACTGGCTCAGGCTGAGGACACAATGATGACTGCCAAGGACAGTCGCCTTGTCATCTGGAGGGAGAAGTAGACAAGGAGTAGAGAAGTGAAGCCGGTTCCCAGAGGGTGGGGAGAACACAAGGACAAGCAGACAGGAGAAGGGGAGAGAGCAAGGCCTGCGCCCTGGGCGGGCGACTTCTGGGCCACTGTCAGAGCAGCGCTCCTCAGGGGCTTCCTCGGAATTTCAGTGTCAAAACTCTTCGAAAATACTATCAGGCGAGAACTGGTTACTCTGAAGCATCCTTCAGGGCCCAGCTCCCCGGCCCTGAGGCCTCTGCCTGCTACGCCAGCCCTCAGTTTCCTCATCTGGAAACTGGGCACAGTGAGTACACCCAACCCCAAGAGTCCCTTCGGGGACAGAATGAGGGTCGGCACACAGAGCCCCAGTGAGCGCTGGGGAAGTGGCACTTGCGGTGACTGTCCCTGCGAGAGAATCTCTACGTTTAATCTGCGGATGGAGACAAACAGAGGCTGGAGAAGATCTGCCAACTGGGGCAGGGAGGAAAGACATGGTTCTATCCCTCAAGGTGCCACCTACCACTTCACCCCATTCCTTGGGGGCAGCGTTAACTTATCAGTGAATAATTATAAGTGTAAGAGAGGCTTTACACATAGGAGGCACCCTGAAACCACTTTCTTTTTGCTAAAACAGGCATCGCCATGGCTGGAGAAGTCATAAGAAAGGCCACAGCCCGAAACGAACAGGCTGGAGGAAAGACCTCGCAAGAAGAGAGAGGAATCCATTGGAACCCCTTTGAGAAAAGTGAGACGGTTACTGTTTCTTTTCCAGTGCCCTGACCTACTAGACCCTCAGGGTTGGGGTCCTGGCTCCAGCCCACGTGAGGCTGTGATCAAGGCAAGTTACCTACTCTCCCTGAACCTCAATGTGCTCATCCATGAAATGGGCCTCCTAACCCCAATACCAGGACTGTGAAGACTGAATTCTAAAAGGCAAAGTTCAAGCCCCACACATCATAGGCGAGGGGTAAATCTGCCTTCTATTTCCCCTTCCATTCTCCCTCCTTTCCTTCTCTGATGTCTCACCACCTCCGCTACCATCCTTTTTATTGTTTTTTTAACCATTACAATATATTACAGAGTCACTTAAGAATGGGAGAAATATCAGTGAGGACACTGAAAGCAGCCACTGCAAGTTGAGCATCAGAGCTTGTCTCCTCTGCCTGGGGAAACAGACGACAGTCAGGACCGGAAGTCTGACCTGCAAGCTCTGAGCGCTCACTCCTCTGTACAGGATTTTGTGTCTCTCTCCTGCATGGCCACCCAAAGCGGGACTGGTACTGGAAGAAGTGCCAGCTCCCAGACAGTGAAGTCCCTGTGTCTTTGGGATCCAGGGGGCAGTGCCACTTGACTTACTCTGTGCCGGGCGCCTTGATGTTCATATGCTTCAGTTCACGGAACCCTCTCATCAGCAGGAGTCATGGCCCACCGTCACTGCCCCATCCCAAGGGTGGGCTGCCCAAACCAGGGAGTGGCCCAAGCCTGGGAGATTCAGAATGAGACTTCCAATCTCCACCAGATGTTGGCTGCTGAACAGAGAGAGTAAAATGCACCAGGCTATAAAACAAATCCCAGCGCCTCTCCAGCGCGCACAGGAATTACATTTGCCTGTCAGGGCCCAGTGCAAGCATAACACAGACCCTCCTCTCCCGTCCCCAGCATGGGAGGCGTTTTGACTCCCGCTGAGAAACATGAAGGTCATGCCCCCGTCGGCTTCCCCATCTGCCCTTTCCTCACCAGGGGGAAATCTGACAACAGACTTGTTATTTATGCAGCTTAATGCAATCCAGAGGCTATTGGCACATTGCAGGGAGAGGGAGAAAGGAGCCTGGCCCCACAGAAACCAGTTTCACTAGCTACTTTTGGAGCAGGACATTCATAAGGAGGCGGAGAGCAAGGATGAGGCTTTCTGCAGCGGGGGAGCCTCCCAGGTGGTACTTGGGGGATACTCATAGCTCTGAGGTCTGCTGGGTCCAAGGCACATGTTCACAGTGTAGCCTAATAGACATTCAGTAAACACTCCTGATTAATTCTCCCCTGAGACTTGTGCAGACAAAGGGAGAGAGGCTCCCTGGAGCCGACGTTTCTGTGGGATAAAGATACTCAATGACTTCCAGCACACCTCAGTATTTTAATGCATGGTCTCCAAAACTGATTCTTCCTTGGAGAAAAGCTAAGCTGGCTTATTTTAAGGTAGTTTTTCTTTTCTCCCCAGACATGAATCTTCTCCAAAGGACTCAAGAACTCAGAAGTGACACAAAACAATTATTTAACACAGAGATGCTATTTTGTTTTTCTATGTTTTAATGAACGGAGGTGATGAGTGGTCATGGAAAGACACATATCCCCATTGTGTTGCACAGATCTGATGTAATCTGGGCCCTACCACTCACTGGGTCTGTGATCTGGGTGGGTTGCTTAATGTCGTTTTCACTGATAAAATGAGATGTGGCTGGGACTTAGCCCCACAGAAGTGTGGGCTAATTAGCGATGAGAATGCAGATGACTCAGCAGAGCCTGACAAGGAGTAGGCTTCAAGTACTAATGACTCTTGTCATCATTTTCTCCCTCATCCCCAGTTACAGGCCCTGTGGCAAAGGGATTACACACAGAAATGACAGAGCCTAGAGGCGTGGGTTCAAATCCTATCTTTGCTTCTTACCAGCTGTGTGACCTTGGGCAAGTTACTTAACTTCTCTGTGTGCTTTGGTTGGTTTCCTCTGTTGTAAAACAGGGATAATCATGGCTGAGAAGATCCAGTGCGTTAATAAATACAAAGTGCTGTGAAGAGTCTGTGGCTCATAGTTCGCTGGCTTTTATGATTGTCATTCTAGGGGGAGTTGCTATTCTCAAACCTTTGATTTCAAATCACTTAAAAATATTTATTGTACAAACCATAGCAAGGCAAAAATAATGATCATAAAAAGGCAAACAGTACAAAACTTCTATTCTGATAAATCCTATTTTAAGGTATTTTTGTAACACGTAAGTGTCTTCATGTGTTTTGTCACAAAACAGGCCCTCGAGCCTCTCATCTTGGACACGCACAGGCACACAAAATATGCTGCATGGAGGGCTGTCCCCTTCCAGTTGGGAGCCCCTGTAGGTGCCGAGTGGCCCGCAGGATCGGGCCTGTGTGTGTGCATGTGTTGTGTGGACTCGGAAGTTTGATACTATGGAGTCAGTTCCAGGGCTTGGGTTTTGGCTTCACATTTTCACAAGCTTTCGTTCTGTCTTCTCTCCTGAAAAAGTGATGACCTGTAGTAACCATTCATTCAGTATCGATCAGTCGCGCAATCATTGGTTGCCATGGCTTTGCAGGGCCCTGCCCCTTACCAACTTCCCATTAATGGTGGTTGTTTCTTGTGGAAAACAAAGCATGTGTAGGCAAGATTTTTGTCTTTTGTTTACTGCACTATCCTCTGGGACAGAACAGAGTCTGGATCATAGGAAGAGCTCAATAATTGATGCAAGTAAATGAAAAAAAAAAAAGAACGAATGAATGGAAAAATGAAATGAACCACAAAAATAGGATACTTTCTGTGAGAGTTTTTACAGTATTTTTTGATGGAAAATTTCTGTGAGTTTTTTTTTAAACTTAAAGTAACAAGATTTAGTTTAATTTACTCAAAGTAAATCTGAAATATAAATGTGGTACTGTGTATTGGTGCAGCATTTTAAATTTTTAAGTGATTTGATACCCAGGCTGTCCTTCAATTGCCTTTAAATCCCCACTTGGGCCCTGGCGGCGGGGGGGTTCAGTTGGTTGGAGTGTCATCCCATACACCGAAAGGCTGTGGGTTCCATCCCCTGTCAGGGCACATAGGAGACGCAATCGATTTATGGTTCTCTCTCACATCAGTGTTTCTCTCTCCCCTTTTCTCTCTCTCTCTCTCTCCCTCTCCCTCCCCTTCCCTGCTCTCTCCCTTCCTCTCTCTTTAAAATCAATAAAAACATATCGTCAGATGAGGCTAAAAAAAGAAAAGCAAAAAACCAAAACAAACAAATTAAAAATCCCATGTGATAAGTAGAACAAATGAGACTCTCTTCCCAGTATCTAGCCGAGCCCAGCCAGGGGGACTCAGGAGGGAGAGCCCAGCCCCCTTCTAAGTCCACGGTTGGTGAGTGTCATCAATTATTTGGTGTGGCAATGAGTCCTCATGACCAACGTCCCCACATTGAAGGGGTAAATCAGCGGTTTTCAGGGTTTTCATCTTTTTATATCCCCATTCCTATCATTATTTCCTGAGAAAGGACCCTACAGTAAAGTGGGTCTGTCATCTGTTTCTCCCCTCGTCAGTGTCTTTCTCTGTTCCTCTGTCCGATTGTCTCATCACAGCCCCCTTTGCCCTCCCACCAGAGGGAGGCTCAGGAGCCCAGTTCACAGCTCACGCCCCCACCGTGTCCAGCGTCCATACCCGCCGCCTGCTTCCTGGGGATGTCAGTCTGTGTGGAGCGCGCTGCCAGGCCCTTTCTGCTCTCAGCCGGGAAGGCCAGTCCTCCGACAGCTCTCAGCGCGGGCTCTGCTTCCTGTTTACTTCTGAGGGAGGCTGGGGACTGCAGGGTCTGTGGTCCCAAATGAGCCAGGCCGCGTGAGGGGTTATCACCCCATCAGCACAGATAGGCCATGGGCTCTGCCATCCGTCAACTGTCTTCTGTCGTCATTGAAAGTTCCCTGTCCTGGAATGTCATCTTATTAGGTGGTTCAGGCCTTGATGTGGTAGCTTAGAGACTTTCTGCAGGGCTCAGCCAGTTATTTCATTTTTATTTTCAAATTTAGGAGATACACTCTTAAAACTCTAATAAAACTTTTAATTAAAAATTTCAAAAAGATATCAAAGTAGAAAGGAAAAAGGAATTATCACCCAAACCTCATCACCAAGAGATAATATTTTGGTAAAAATCTCATTACGCATCTGTCTATGCAAATTATACCCATAATGATTTTATAAAAATGGGACCAATGGCCTACCTGCTGCTGCTGACCTGATGTATTTTCATGTCAACAAAATAGGTCTACTCTACATCATCCATACAATTGCAGAGCAGTCTGCAAACTCCAGTTGTGGCATTTAGACTTTTTCCTAGTCTACTATGTAGTGTAAACAATACAGTGAACATCCACTGCACGTATGCCTAAGTACTCCCGCGGCATAGATTTCTAGAGGCAGGAAAGCTGGAGTATAAGGCAGCCACATGCACAGTGTTGATGTGACCCAGCAAACTGGCAGCTAGCAAGGCATTCACAATTGTCCTTCCACAAACCAGCGACGGCTGGGTCCCACTTCCCATTCCCATATCACACTGGGTATCACACAGTTCCTTCTATCTGCCGACGCTGTAGGTACAAAGTGGCATCTCGTTGCTGCTCCTTTTTCCTTTGAGAAAATTTCTTTGCACATATGTATCAGTCATATATGCACCAGGAAACTGGTGCGGTTTTCTAGAAGTTGATCTCAGTGCTGTGAAGGTCTTTAAGTTTCCACAGGTCCAACTCCCACCTCCATACCTCCATCAATCCATACAATACTCACCAGCTCAACCGTTTCTCTCCAAAGAGATCGTCCTGTCTCTGGTGTTGAACACTCCCATAGATGGGGCACTTGACTACAGCCTGAGATGACCCCTTGCCTTCCTACCTCTGCCTTGTTAACCCTTAAAGGACAGTACGTGTGGAACAGCCACACTGCACCAGAAAGAGCGCTAAGCCTTCCACGAACTGCTTCAAGCCTTCAGCAATGGTGGAACCACACATTACTGTGTCCATCTTTGTTTCAGTCAGTCGAGGTCACTGAAACACAAAGGCTAAGGAACTCGCCAATGTCACACAACTACAAAGCAACAGAGCAAGTAGTTAAATTGTGTTGCTTCTCCAACCCATGGTAACTGCACTATTTAAAAGGCTCACAAAGGAAATGTTAAGCTGGTTAGAGACCTAACTTAGAAAATACTTCTCAAACTACACATAACTTTAAAGGCTTCATCTCCTACAGACACTTTCTGTAGCTGTGGAAGAAAACTAGAGCCACTGCCAGACACCCATTGAATTTGGGTTTTGTGTCCAGAGCGCTGATGGCTCCTCGGGCTCCTGAGAAGAAGGGGGCTAGCCCAGCCACAAAGGTGTCCCAGCTGACTGAGGGTGTCACTGGTCCATTGGTTTTTGGCTCACAGGTTACGTAAGGCAAAAATATCTAAAGTATAATTTAATTGATATAAACCCCCAGTTAGTCCAAAGCTCTCATCCCTATTTTTTTCCCACTGGGAACTGTTTTTAGAGGTTAGGTTTTCTACCTGCAGACATGCCCTTAAGTAAAACATGTGCATACTTTGCAGTTACCTCATTTGCCCTCTCTCCGGGCCTTCCTTTCTGATTTACCTGCCACCTGTTTCTTAGCTACCCACCTAGGTTCGAGTTTTACTTAAAAACTTTATTTTCTGTGTGTCTAGTCTCAGGTATCTAGAAAAAAAGCCCTAGCATCAGTCACACTTTAGTATGAATTAGCCTAACAACTTAAATAGTTGGGCTGTACCAGGAGTGTATGCTTTTTGTTTTTAAAGGTGGCATGCTCACCCACAAGATGGATGTCTGTGATTTGGGCAATGGGGAAGACACAATTAGTTGGATAGGACGCTCTTCAGTGTCCTACCCAACTGAAATTAATCCTTAAATTTTATCTCAGCCCCCTTTGTACTTGCTGGAGTACTTCTCTGTCCTCTACACATACAAGTAACAGGTTAAGCCATGAGTTGCTTCTAATCTGAGGAAGTTTGGGTCATAGAAATAAAATCTTTCATTGTGTTTCTAGCCTGACCAAACAAAAGTCAACCAAAAATTAAAAAAAGATAAACAAAACAAAAGCACACATTGTGACCTGTTTTACTGCAGAGACTCTGTCCTGGGCCCAAATCTTTCAGTCCAGCATATAAAGAGAAGACAAGGGGGTTGCAAACAGTTTCCTTTGGGGCTAGGGCCTGCTGGCTGGGAACCACCACGGCTTGCAAACTAAATTTAAAAGCCTGCATCCCAAGACCCCTAAGCAAAGGTTACTCAAGGTCTATTCTGGGTTCAGGCGGAAAAAAAAGAAGCTTTATTTGGCAAGGAAATGCCTTGTGAGAAGGCGCTTCGCTGACCAGGGGCATGAGGAAAGCTGTGACTCAGTGCATTTTTCTTCTGGCATTTACAGCCCTGAAAAATGATTGCAGCTTCCTCCGGCCGCTGGAGCCAGAGCCTGAAGAAGTGACCTTTAAGGAGAGTCTGTTTACTCCATCGTCAGGCAGACGGCCCTTGCGTGAGCTCTGCGAAGCTGTGCCCCGCCTTGGCGCTGACCCCGGGGCCTGCGTCCAGACTCGCCAATTTGGGAACATTGTGGGTGAGAGGCAGCTGGGACTGGCAAAGGGCTCCCGTGGGGCTGGAGTGAGGACCCTTGCTCAAGAGAGGTAGGTCAGGGTCTCATCTTCCAGAGAGACGCCCTGTGGGCTTGCCTCTGTCACGGAACGTCCTGCAAAGCAGGTCTGCATTGACCTGCCGTTTCATGCTTCATACATTCTGGAAACTCTGTCCCAAGGCCAACGTCAACCTGTCTTGCTTTGCAGATGAAACAAGAAGCCATCAGCTTGGTTAGGGATACTCCTATCTCTCTGTGTGCCACACCACAAATTGGATTTGAATCTCAATCCTCTGGGCTTTTACACCAAGGTACACAGAGAGGGAAGTGGAAAAAAGATTAAACTGGAAAGCATTCAGAGTTCTCCATATAACTCGCAGAAATGGAATCATCCACATCTTTTATAGCAGACATGGAAACTAGAGTCTGACTCCTTCACTTCGTTGTTTAAACGCGAAATAAATAAGCATATGTAATGGGATCTGCTATTTTTCAAAAGGAGGAATAAAACTTGAAGACTTGAATTTAAGTTTTGAAAGGTCTTTCCGAAACCTTCCTACTTACAACATGATCACTGCAAAATTTCTCTTTGTACCCTGACTCAACAATCTTTTCTTTAAGAGAGACAATGTTTTATTAATAATCCTCTGGTTTCTGTTATAAATGTAATACTTTCTTTGGAGAAAATTTAAGAGAGTTTAAAAAGGAAAATTAAATTGACATGAAATTTCACCACTCAGAAGTAAGCACTGTTAACATGGTAGGAAATTTCTTTTCAATCTGTTTTTTTTTTAAGTGTGAGTGTGCACGTGCGCCTTACAACACATCCTTGTGCTGTGCTCACTTGTCAATATTTCATAAGCATTTTTCCAAGTCATTAAAGTCCCTTATAAACATCACTTTAATGGTTGCCTAATATGCCATCTTTTGAATGTGCCATAATTTATTTTACTATTCCTCCGCGGTAAAAAAAAAAAAAAAAAAAAAAAAAAAGTTTTAAAGTGTGCAAACTTCCTTTCCTTGTGGAAAAAAATAGAATGGCTGCTCTGGAATGGTTATTTGTGATTTCCTGAAATTAGGTCAAAAATATTAGACATTTTTTGTTAACCCAAGTACCTCCTTCCTGGTGGATTCCAGATATTGACCCGATAGTGACCAGAGGAAGGAGAGTGGCCAGCCCCTTTCCTGGTGAGACATGAGGTGGGGGTCCCACACTGACTCTAATGAGCTCCCTCTGTGGTGGTGCTGAACGGCGTCCCTCCCTGGGATGGGGGACGGGGTGGCCTGTTCTCCGTGTCTGTGAGCCATGAGCTGCCTTGAGAATAAGAGGAAAGAAAGCCTGTGCCGGGGGCAGGCATTCCCAGAGCCCACACAAGATCTCAGGCACCCCCAGCCCCTGAGCCCTTACGGAGTCCCTGAGGAACCCTCGCGTCCCGGGGCCCCCTGTGACCCAGCTCCAAAATTATTCCTGAACCCTTTCAATCCATAATTTTGGGAAGAACGCACAACTTTTTGGCTTTGTTTTTGTTTTTATTGATCACTCACCATTGACATTTAACAGGGAAATCTTGTTTTGGGGCAGGGGGAAGGAGACACTATAAAATTCTCTCTGAAACTTAAGACATCACAAAAGAAAATTATCAAAACAGTGAAACTTTTAGATGATTCTACCAGCTGTGTAAATCTGAAGCAAACATATTTCACACACTTAAAAGAGTTACAAAATGAGCACTGCTCTCGCCGGCGGAGAACGGAGCAACCACTCTTGTTAGTTCTGTGCGGTTTTCAGGATTATAAGGTATTTGATGGAATTAGGAATGACACAGTTCCTTTTTCCTCCAGGAAACATTAGTGCAACATGTTATTCACGGACTTTGGCTTTTAATTTCATCCTTTTATAGCATCACGTCGCACTTCAACATTCGGGCGCCAAGTGCCCCCTTGGGAAGTTCACCAAATGCCGGAAAGCCTCAGTTTCTTCATCTATAAAGTGGGGGCGCCTGCCTCACAGAACGGTTGTGAACATTAAAGGAAATAAGGCATGGAAACTGCTTGGCACAGCCTTGCATACAGGGCACGTTTAACACATTACTTATGATGAAGTATTTCATTAGTTCTCGTGGAAAATCCTGAGATGCAAACGTAATGCTAAAATAAAGATCTGTGGCTGAAGGCTTTGAGAAGAAGGGATGAAATAAATGGGACTTGATTTTCTGAAGGTTTGGGAATAATTTATGCTACAATTTTGGAGTATAAATTGAATGAGTTATTCAGAAAAGCAGGAAAAAAATCCCCGTGACATACGCATGCATCTGAGACAGCCAAAAAATCGGGGGATATAAATGAACTGAAAGGAATTTTTCTCAAGTAGGTTTCCATTTTATAACCTCACCAGCAATGTATGTGGGTTCAAGTTTTTATAAAATACCTGGTATAAATAGTATACTCATTGATTGATTAATTGATTAATTAATAAACCTCACGCTTATGTGACAATCGCCTAGTGTCAGGGAGTGTGATAAGCATTTACGTGGACTAACCTGTAGAAATACTGTTGTCCCCACCCCTGCAGGAGAGGAGACAGGCACAGAAAGGCTTGTGGTTTGTCTCTGGTAACCCGGTTTGTGAGCAGTGGACCAGGGGGGCAAAGCCAGCGGTTCAGCCCCAGTCTTTGATCTTAGTCACCATCCTAATACATCATTCTCCTCTAAATAGAAATATCCATATATTTTCTCTTCTAAAATAAAAAAAAAAATACGTTAACAAAAGTTTGTAAAATTCAAAAGAGGCAACTCCTTCCTTTAAATATAATAAAACCAGAAGATACTTGGTTGATGCATGATGAGGAAGAGCTGGTTACATTGTGATGACTTCACACCCATCATGCTGCTTTTGGGGACAGATGTCATTCAAATCAAACAAACCCCAAGTAAAGACAGAGCAAGTGCTGACAGGTAGCTTCTGCCTGCCTCCAGGACTCCTCAAGAAACGGATGGGAGGCGCTGCCTCAGCATCGCGAGGCAGCGTCACAAGCAGCTGGAGCCCTTAGATCCTGTGGTCGAACTCTGTGGGTCAAACCCTGTCCTGCCCCTTCAGGCCTGTGAGACTAGAGCAAGCTCCCAAGTCTGCTGCCTCCCCTGCAGGCCAGGCAGAACAGCAGTACCCACTGGCAGGGCACGATGACATGTCATCTAGAGAGAGGGGCACAGAGGGAGGGTTTGGGTCCTGCTGTCGGAGATCCCCATGTGGACCATTACCTATCAAGATAGTGACCTTGGCCAAGTCACTTGGCCTCAGCGTAGGTGTGCCCATCTTCAGTGGAGACCAAATGATGCGATGGCCACCCCAGAGGCTCAGAGTGAGGGGAACGCTTTGGCAATGCACAGTATTCTCCCATCCCCCCTAAGTGCCCGCCATCATTCCACTCCTCACTGTGTCCGGGGCATGACATCTGTCCACAGTATTTAAAAGGACAGCTTCAGGAGGCAGACAGACGTAGGCTGGGCTCCTGGCTCTGTTGCTCACAAGCTGTATGTGCAGGCCCCACCCTCCTCCAGAAAGGGGCCTAAGATGGCACCTGCCCGCTAGGTTGTTGGGTCAATGCCAGGAGATTATGCAACTAAAACACTTTCCAGGCCTGGTGGACAGCAAGCGCTCGATCAGTGCCAGCCAGCGTCGGAACTATCGCGTGTTTGAGAGCCTGATCTAACTCAAAGGGTGCCACGCAAACGCAAAACCCTGCTCTCTTTCGTGTTCAGTGAGGACATAAGGACATGGCAATGGTGACACACCTAAGCTGGGATATTCCCCCCGAAGGCACTGGGAACAAAAGCGTGGGGTTTGACTTGAGTAATCAAAGAGAGAATGCATTTGCAAACTAGCAGGTTCACGTTAACATAAACTTTGGAAACCATGAGGAAATTAAGGATATCACTTTAAATTAAATCTCTTAAGTAGACATGTACTTTCAATGTGATAAGACAGCTATGGCACATTAAGTGAATGCTGACTGGTAATTAAAAGCGGATTTCCCCAGGCTGCGCTGCCTGGGAGGAGAGATCGATGTCTCCCTACAGGAGCTGAGAGCCCTCAGAAGCATGGTTTTAATAATGCTTGGGCCCCGTTTGACAATAATAATGATTTGTTCTTGTAATGAAATCATATTCATTTACTAAGAATGCAGTGCCCGCACAGGGCACCGTACGATCAGTGTGGCTACTCCTGAGTATGACCCAATATGGTGATGATTTCGTGGAATTCTAGACCATCAGAGCTGGAAGGGATGGAGGGCATGCCAAGCCCCACCCTTTCATTTCACAGGTTTAACGAAGGGTTTGTGGAGCTGTTCCTTCGTGCAGGAACACCTAGCTGTAAGCTTCTGGGGAGACTCCAGGGAAAACTGAGCAGAGATGTTTTTACGGGGCTGTGTGTTGTGTCAGTTCTCCCTCCTCCCTCCCTCCTTATTTCCTCCTTCTTCCTTTCTTCGCTTTCCTTTTCCTCCTCCTCTAAGTTTATGATCCTTCTTCCTCCCACTGACCCTCTCCCATCCCTCCTTTCCTTCCTTCTTCTGCTTCCTTCTCTTCTTTCTCCCTCTTTCTCCCCCCCATATCCCCCCACTCAGCATCCCTCCCCATTCATGCTGAATGTACCCTGTTTGTACCCAACCTCAATTTTCTGGCTGAGCCAACCCCCCTAGCCCTCTCAGGGCATGCCGTGCCTGTCCTCGCCTGGCATTCCTGTGGCCGCTGCTGGAGGTTCCTGGGGAAAGGTGGCAGCATGGCGGGACTCAGGGCAGCTGCCCATGGCTATGTCCTTGGATCTCCCATAGGTACTGGGTTTTCATTCAACTGGTGGCAATCACATATCTTCAGCTCCATTTTTACCCGTTTGCAAAAAATGACCAAGTGTCACAGGTGTCTTTTTAGCTGTCTCCTCCCAGAAAAGACCCCTAGTAAATCATTATACACAAATAACTCCTGGAGGCCCCACTAGGGTGTCTCCCGGAGTGGGGCCCCTTGAGGGCCAGCATCAGAGCCCCCTGCCCAACTCCTGCGCAGAGTCTCTGGGCCTGAGGCCGGGCCCTGTCTTGCTGAAGTGCTCCCTGTGATTCTGCACACTCCCCGCGGTTTAAGAAAACTGTCTTGGTTTTCAGAAAGTGCTGGCTTTCCCCTGAGCAGAGCTGCTTTCCTTCTCAAGGAAAACTTTACTCAGGGCAAATTATTTGAAAGTGGCTTATGTTCCTCCAAATTCCTGAAAGAAAGTGCTTTCACAGTATAATTAGAGTCCTAAGAAGCTCACCATACCACTGTGCCTTTGTCTCTCCATATGAGAACAATTAAGTATTTGTTAATACTGACTGTCCACAAAATCTCCTGACAAGGTCCACGGTTTCTGCACGGTCACAGTCCTAATTCAGATCTGTGTTCCCTTCCCCACACTCACTCTGCTAAGTCACCAAACCTTCTATTCGTCTCTGATTGCTAGTCTGAGCCCAGTACCTGGCACATGGATGAGGTTTCACGAATGTTCAGGGCTCAGACAAGATGAGTTGATTACTTGACAGCCAACAAATGTTTATTAAGCACCTACTATGTGCACAGCACAGTGCTGGGCCAGAGTTCTAGCTGACCAGCTAAGGGAGCTTAAACAGGTGCTGGTCCTGCTAGCCAGGGGGTGGAGAAGTGAAGAAAGGAATGAGTGAGTGAATGAATGAATGAACGAACCAATGAATAAGTAACTCTAACGCATGTACTATGTAGTTCATGCCGTGGGGCTGGTTTGGTGGTAAAAACACCCATCAAGTCTCAGCTTAAAAGGCATAGATTGTGGACAAGCGTCAGAAAGAATTTATTCCTGGGGGTGGGGAGGAGCGGGAAAGAAGGGACTAGTCAGCACAACTTGGCCTCACTGCTCTGTAGGGGGTGCAGACAACCTTTTGCTGCTCCCCAGAAAGGACTGCCCACCACCAATACTCTTAGTGGCCAAGTGACAAGTGTCTGTGCTTGGAAGATCTCAGTCTTTCATCTCACCTCTAAGGGCAACCAGGAAGGAGGGGAGAGTGACAACAGGCTGGGCCACCCCACCTGAAGCAGCCTGGGCCCTGCTGCCTTAGCTGGTGGGCTTCATCCTTGTCCATGGCAGGCCCTCACAAAGGGTTCCACAGGGCCTCATTCTCCAGGATGCGGCCCACCCCTTCCTGCAGGGGTGTTGTTTAAGA
>PVJD01015634.1:0-24184 GCA_004026545.1 Mormoops blainvillei
AGAGGCCGGTCTGCAGCCTCTTCCGGGGCCTTGGGAGCAGGCGGGCGCGCCCTGATCGTTAAGGGGGCTGCAGTCCGTTAACGAAGCGCCTTCAGCGCCTCTCCCCGCCCCCGTCTCCCTCTCTCTCTCCCTCTCTCTCTACCTGTCTCTGTCTCTTCTCTCTTTAAAAAAGGCATGTGGCCCAACTTTATTATTCATTAGACATTTTGTTTCCTCCATTAACTTTGCTCATAAAATGTTTCTAAGAGTCTAAAATGAGAAGGACGTGGGCGTTCCCAACATTCCCCCTTTTGAGTTCAGGGAACACAGCTTCCTTCAGTTTAGTCAAACTAACCAGCTTATCAACCAACGGCCCAACTCATCAAACAACTAACCAGGTTGTCAACCAACAGCCCAACTCATCAAACAACTAACCAGCCTATCAAACAGCTAACCAGCTTATCAGCCAGTGCGACTGTGCCAGACGCTGGGGAGAGATCAAGGAGAGTGGAGGCTGAGGCTCGGCCGCAGGGTGAGCGCGTGAGACCCTCGGGGGCCCCGGGGGCGGCCGGGGTGGGCCGGTGAGGGTAAAAGGCTATCAGCAGCCCAGGGAGCCCCATTTCAGACTCGGGGCCCCTGGAGTCAACTTGTGTTTTGATTTCCGCCAAGCCGGTGCTCACCGGTCACGGCAGCCACAGGGCACTAATACAGGGACCCAGGACACGCGTGGCCAAGAATGAAGAGCGGCTGAGTCTTGTGCAGCTGGTACGGATGACTTTTACCAGCTTTACATCGACATAGACACAGGGGTGCAGATATTGAAGGTGTATCTATGTCACATCTGTCCGCATCTGTCTACCCGTCTATCTGTGTCTATCCGTCCATCCATCCGTCTATCTACCCATCTATCTGTACACCATCTACCTATCCCTCTGTCTGTCTGTCTATCTGTCTACCCGGAATGACACAGAATCCGGCTGTGCCCACCGCCACCGACACCCACCGGCCCAGGTGCCCTTCGTCTTGCACCGGAGTGATTACAGCAGCTTCCTAACTGCTCTCCCGGCTGCTGCTCTCCGGCCCTGCCGTGCGCTGCCTGCGCGGCCGCCAGAGGGGCCCTGTGAGACCGAAGTCACCCTGTCCCTGCTCTCCTCCCCTTCCAGGGACGTCCCACCTCACTCACAGCAGGGGCCGGACTCCTTGGCGTGCGTCCCAGACCCGCCAGGGTCCTCCCTCGTACCTCCCCGGCCTCACCGCTGTCTCCCGCTTCCCTCATCCCGCTCCCATGTCCACGCCTCCCTGAAGGGCCATGTCTGCGGGCTCGGGGCCTTGGCACGTGCTGCTCCCGCAGCCAGGGGTGGGGGCTCTTCCCTCGGCAGTCACTTGCCTTGTTTGCGCTCCTCGGACGACTCTCTGCTCCACGTCACCTTCTCGGGGTGGAGGGGGGGGCCTCGTCAGGAATCACTGTCCAGAATTCCAGTCGGTGGCCCCACACTCCCTGCTCCCTTCATTGCGTTATTAGGCCCACATGGCCGATCACCGTCTAACACGCCACGTTCATTTCAGGCCTGTGCCCACCCACCCGCAGGCTGGCTCATGCAGACGGAAGGGCTCGGCGTGTCGTGTTCCCTGCGGCATCTGCTGCCTGGGGCAGCGGGTGCACCGTGAGCATCCGCAGAATGAAGGCATGAGGCGGGGGACTGACCCTCGCTGAACTGGGTTTGTCGACACAGCGAGGCCACGGCGAAGGATCGGGGGGAAGCAGAAAGACGTTACAGTCGGTGGGCTTCTGTGTTGAGCACCACGGGCCCCCCCAAAACAAACAAAGCCGTGTCCTTCCCTTGGCCGCAGCCCTCCTCTCACGCCTCGCCCCGGAGAGCACGGCTGGGGAAGCAGGAAAACCCAGGCGCTCTGATCGCAGTGCAGTCATAGGTGTGGCGGGGGGCTGGGGGTGGGGTGCCGGCTGCGTTCCACGTGCCTGGTTAGAGAGCAAAGCCTCGCCCACCTCGGCTTCTGCTCTGAAAGCCCCCGTCTGCACGAGGGTGCGCAGGCTTCCGGGGGCTCGTCCCAGGAGCAGGCTGGGCTCGTGCGGAAGGGAGCGGCGGTGGCAGGAGTCCGAGAGCCCTGTTGCAACTCTGGACTGGGACCAAGGCGCCAAACTCCTGTCTGGTTCTGTGGCTTCTCGCGCGTGCGCGCTCTCTCTCTCTCGCTCTTTAAACTTTTATTTATTTATTTTTAGAGTGGGGGAAGGGAGGGAGAACGAGAGGGAGAGAAACATTCGTGCGTGGCTGCCTCTCGAGCGCCCCCTGCTGGGGACCTGGCCCACAACGCAGGCCTGTGCCCAGACAGCGGAACCGAACCGGCGACCCTTTGGTTCGCAGGCCGGCGCTCCATCCACTGAGCCACACCAGCTGGGACTGTTCTGTAGCTTCTCTTAAACTCAGCAACACCCCAAGGGCGGCTGCCCAGGGCTGCTGGCCTCAGAGAGACTTCGTACCAGCAAGTGGTCGTGACTTTTTTCAACCTAAGCTAGAAGAGAAGCCTTCACGACGAGCCAGAGCGCCTCGGGCCTCCCACTCACGCACAGCTAGGCCGCGTCGCCATGGTCAGACGGCAAACGCACTGCCCACGTGCACGCTCCAGTCCGGACACCGGCCAGCGGCCCTCCTCAGGAGACTCACTTCGCAAGAGGGTATGTCCCGTGGCCCGAGCCTTAGCTCCACACAGGCATTCTACTGGAGCGATTCCTAGCATATCTCTGATATTTACAGAAAAAACAAGCTGGGCCCCTCGGTCAGGCCCACGGATATGTGCTCCGCGGGCTGGAAACAATGTGGCAGGCGCCCCTCCGCTTCCCCAGCCGTATCTCCGACCCGTCCCTTCCGCAGCAGCTTCCAGCTCCCGAGCGTGGACACGCACCCCCTGCCTCTGTGTACAAGTTTACGGCTCGTTTCCAGCCAGTATCACAAAATCTTCTTTCCGAATGCACAGACTCCCCCCCAACGGAATTCCGTTCTCAGAGCCCCCGAGAGCCAAGCGCCACTGACAAAGCGACAGCAACTCGCCCTGAAGGACGAGGCACTAGCTATCGCACCATGTTCTGCGAGTTTTACACGTGTTATTTAATTTAATCTTCAAACAACTTTTGTGAGTCCATTACTATTATTACTCCCAACCTACTGATGAGAGAAATAAAGTTCGGGAGTATAAGTAAACACGCACAAGGTCAGACAGCGAAACAGCTGAGCTGCCGGAGCCAGGAAAGTGCAATTTCTAAAAATATAGAGACATTTAAAGTCGCCACTCGGCAGCCGCTATCCTGATGACTGTGTCAGACACAAATCATCAGCGGATGCTAAAATCTATGGGTGCAAGTTGGATGAGAAACGAGATATTTACATAGTCGCAAAAGTGTCTTCATACGAGAAGCTTATTACTCGCAAAGGGAAACACGGTAACGTTCCGGTCCAGTGGCCCACAGTCACCAGCAGTGCCTCCCTGCCTCCGAGGACACAAAGCCGCCTGGGCCGCCAGCCGGGACTCGGGATACTGAGCGGGACGACCCCCCGGTGTCGCTCCTGGTGTAAGGGGCGACTGGGGTCGAGCCGACTGTCATCGCCTGTGGGAGCGATGAAAAGGGCGGGGGTGGAAGGTGGGGCGACGCTGCAGGCAGAGGCACCGAGCGCCGAGCACCTGCCCAGAGAGCGGCTCAGGCAGGCCACCTGTGCCACGGCCCCTCCCTGCGCACAGTCGGACCGGGTTTCCGAGGCCGGCTCTTCTCCTTACCACGAGGGGTGTCTTTACACAAGTTAGTTACCGTTTCTGGGTTTTAATTTCCTCATCTTCCGAACAGGGACTATGGTGTCATTTTTCAAGGCTCCTGATGAAAACTAACCAGAAACAGTAGTTGTTTCTTTAAAACCCAGAAGAATACGCCCAGGTAGGATGTTGGATCGGAATGGGTGTTAACACCTACCTCTCTTCTAGCTCCCAAATCCCTCAAATTATGGAGAAAGTATAATTTTATATATATATTTTTTCTAAATCTGAGCATCTGCAGAAAACAAGAATGGTGCCATCAGTAAGAAAAGAAATTTCCAGAAATTCCTGAAAATCAGAACACAGACGGGATGAATTGGGTCACTGGTCAGTCAGTCTCTTCTGGGCCACCAAGAAGGACTGGCTGTGGAGGTGGCAACAGTGAGGCGACCCCCAGAGAACCTCACCGTGTGGGGGGGGTCACTGAGCTAAAGGTGGGGGCAGATGTGGCCACGGGTCTTGCTTTGTTCGGTGGGTGGAGCTATTGATTAATATTAGACATTAGACGATAATTGTAAATATATAAACCTTAATTTCTACCAACGGCTGTGTTTAAGAACTGGCTCCCAAAACTCCTCAGAGTAACCACCAGCTCTCCTGAGCCAGTGTGGACGGACTGGTACACAGCCGGCTAACACTGGGAGTGACCAGAAATGGAGGTGGGGGCCTGGAAAGCCAGGGAGTTGACCCCGTGTGGGTGACATCACGCCACACGAAGTGGCTTCCCTCACTGCCGCTCGCAGGGCAAACCCTGACGGGCAGGTTCGAGGGCAGAGGTGGGGCCGTCTGCTGTGTGGCTGGGCCAGCGGCGCTCGCTCCGTCGGCAAAACCTCCCGCCGTGGGCCGGGTCCTCCCAGACTCTGCCACAAACGGGCTCCGCCCCCGGCACCCTGCGCACTCGGCCAATGGGGATGCGAACGCGGATCCGAACCGAGGCCCCGGAACGGCCTCCTACAGCTTCTTCACCCCGGGGGGTGGGGATGAGAAAGATTACTCGTGGGTGATCATTATAAACTAGGTCGTGATGTGAAAATCTCATCCTTTCTCCTCTTGAAGAGCTAAGTTCGACAGACAGAGGAATTGGGCTGAGCGCCAGAGCCTTGAAGGTCGAAAGAGAAGTCTGTTCTTTCTTTGGAGGAAGAGAAAGGACATCTATTTAGAGCTGCCAGAATTCACAAGCCGTAATAAATTATTCCTTTTCATGACTGATTTATTAAGCAGGCTGCTTGGTGTAATGGCAGAAAATTTCTGGTTAATTTTCGTAGTCTGATGATTTGTGATTTCTGACCTGAAATCGAGCTGAGTTATTAAAAGGAAGGGGCGTACCTAACATCACACCCTAGCCTCACACCGGGGTGTGTCTGCACCAGATTCTGCCGACATCTAGGCATTTCTACAAAATGGCCGTTTGGGGTTGGCAATGAGACATCAGCCCTGGTCTCGGGACAGTATCAGGTGTCCGCACACAGACACTTCCTAGGTCAGCTATAAAATACTCCGAGTGGGTCTGCACATCCCACGGCAAAGACCCTTGGGACCGGAAGAGCTCCCATTCCAGTGGAGTTAGGCTCGTTCTCGTGACGAACGACGGACCAATGTGCCAGGACCATGACGGCGCCGGAATGCAGGTAAATATAAGAGGTTTCAGAAGCCTTTCAACGACATACATCAAATTACAGTTGCGTGGGCTGTATTCGTACCCGTGGAGAAGCGGGAGGAACTATCTCCTTCTGCACGTGTCTCCAGGGCGGCACAGGGGGTCCCAGAGGGGCTGCGGGTTCTCCTCCTCCTGTGCACACATCTGACACTGCACAGGTGTTTACAGAGCTCTTCATGGGGTGAGTCAGCCCTTGCGGGGGTTCCAGAAGGTTCTGGGGAAGCCAGCCAGCCAGCGAGAAGGTCCGGATGACCCAGGGGATGCCCGGGATCCGTCCCACCTGGAAGGTCCTGCAGCTGAGCCTTGACGGGTTTGACGGGACTTCCCTGAACTAGAAATGAGGGACAAAGACGGGCCCGCTGCCTTTGCCAATGAGCCCACAGAACCCCGGCATAGAGATCCGCTCGCCCATTCTAGGTCCCCTAATTTCTAGACTGTTCTGCGGGGGCTCATTTTGTAACCGGCCTCTTGGTTTGCAGAAAGTAGACAGACAGAAACTCAAATGTGTGATTCTCTCCATCAAACGGAGTGAACTCGGGGACTCTGGCCACGCTGTCGGCATCTGCTCTGCGCGCCCAGGCTGCCGACCCGCTCTCCCCCAATTTGGTGGCCAAACAGTGGGGCCCCTCTGCCATCGTCCCTGGGGTTCGGCTCTGCAACATGCCTTACCCATGGCACTGTTGATGACACCGCCACGATGAAGACAGGCACCACTCAGCCTCGAGGACAGAGGGACACTGTCTGGTTCACCGCTGAGCCCTCCCACCCAGAAGCGTGCCTAGAGCCCCCTCGAATGCCCAGCAAGTAAACACAGAGCAAGTGAGACCAACCAGGGCGTGTACCTGGGGGTCCTGGGGCCTGACGGGCCAGAGGGCCAGGCATGTAGGGATGTAGGGGAGGGGCCGAGGCTGCCCCCGGGGGCCGGGGGCAGCCAAGGCCTGACCGGAGCGTGAGGCTGTGCAGGCCCAGGTCGCACCCAGCAGGCGGCCGCCCTGTAAGGGGTTTGGGTTTTCTTCCAAGAGGAGGCGCTGAGGGTTAACTTTAGAAAGAACCCACTGGAGGCCGGGTTTGAGAGGCCAGGGGAAAGGAAGGGGCCAGGGGCCTCCTGAGACTCCAAGGGTCCTCCTGGCAACGGAGGAGCCGGCCGGACCTTGGCAGGGAGTGACGTGAACAGCGGTCCTGCCGTGGTCCGGACTTCGCAGCTCCTGGAAGCCACAGGCCTTGCTGACGGACTGGGTGGGGAAGCGCGGGCGGGCGGGCGGGCACGGCGAGCTGGTGCCGGGACGACCCTGCGTCAGCGACGTGCAACCTTTTCCATCCTACGACATGTACAAGTGATCACCAAATTCCGTGGCCTAGTGAAATATGTTATTTTTTGGCAGTCTCACCAAAAAAAAATAGGTAAATTTTGATTGATTTACAAAAAAAAAAAGTAATTACCTACTCTTTTTGCCCCAAAGTGACTTTTAAAAAAAAATCAGACGCTTAGACTTGTATATAGAGATTTCTGGTATCAAGAATTAACCAACTATATGCAAACTTATTATGTGACTTGACCAGCAAGGCGCAGCCCTGTCACTGGCCTGTACACACTTACGGTTCGAGTCGGGCTTCGCACCCGACGGCTCTCGCTGTGTTGGCTGCTGACATTTTTCTGCTCGACAGCCCAAAGGAAAAGACGCCCGTGCCCCAAACGAGTCAGGTGCCGCGTGTTTTAAAAGTTCTTGCGACGCTCAGCTGAAGACCGTCTCTCTGCATGTTTTAGCCCAGGCAGCCGACCGGCGGGCTGGCCGTTGGGGAGCAGGGACACCTCGGGGGGGCAGAGCAGGCCGCCCGCGGTCAGGCCAGGACACTCAATGCTGACTCTCGACGGAGAAAGAAATCCCCGCCAGTCCCTCCAGCCCAGGTCCGAGGCGGCTCGGATGAAGCCCAGCTCCCCTGCACCGCCGCCATCCGACGGCCGCCCTCCCCCGTGGACACCCAGATGGAGGCCACGGGCGTGGGGTCGGGTCCCCTCCGCAGACGGAGGCAAAGGGGGAGCCTCGCATTCACAAAACCCGATGATGCAGAACACCACGGGAGGGCAGGATTTTCAGTTTCAACAAGGGGGGGAGGGGGAGGAAAAGGAGCAGAAACAAAAATAACAAGGCCATTAATCTTTCATTAAGTTAAAGGGATGAAAAGAAACCTCTTAAAGTGTCGTTCTTTCTTGCACCACAAGCACGTCGCCCCCCGCTGACTTCAAAGGCGCTGACGAGAAGTTGGCTAATGTTGTTGGCACAGTCTCAGGCTGGGGCTCACTTTTGCTTAAGCGTGATCTTTTTTTTCCTTTTCAACAAAGAGGGCAGAAGGGCCGGGCACCCCGGGACAGGAGGGGGCACACACGTCAGAGATGCTTTTGTGTGGCCCGCGGGGGCCAAGGGCAGACCTTCCGAGACGCCCCCCGTCACACACACAAACACGCGTAGACGCGCGGACACACGCAGTGCACGCAGAAACGCACGACACACAGAAACACGCACGCACAGGCCACCAGGAAGGGCGTGCGGGGCAGGCCCACTGTCCACCCGCACGCCGCCTTCCACCTCCGGAGAGTCAGGCCCGGCCCCTGACACCGCATCTGGGCCCCGGTGGCCTTGATCTGCACGCAGTTTGCAGGAAAGGCGACAAAAAGCCCCGCCGCGTTCCGGCGGGCTTGGGGGACTGGCAGTTCTGCTGGGAGGCCGGGCCTTCCCCCCGCGGCGGCCTTGTTGATACTGAACACAGAGCTAATTGGTGGGGGAGGCAGGGCTTTGCGGGGAGGCCCTGGCTCTGCGCAGGCGGCTGCAGGTGGTGAGCCTGCTGTCCCACCCGGCGGGTGGCTCTGGCTAACGCCCAGAAAGTCACATCACCAGCATTTCCTGCAGGGGAATAGACCCGACCCACGCCCCCGCTGTCAGAGGAAAACTGTTCTCCAACCAAATTATCCAGACAGTCCACCTGTCTTCTGTGGCACAGTGTTATGGTTTTTAATACCTGCCACTGTTTTGGGGTTAGAACTTAAAGCTGCAAAGGAAGTTTTTTTTTTTTAATCTAAAATTGAAGAGTAAGCCCTTTGTCATCATGAAGAGATTTTCTTCCCCTTTGTTAAGCTTGGAATAAATTCAATGGACTGATTGTTTTAGAAAGTAAACTTTCTGGGATGTAATTACTTTTCAACAATTTATCAGTGAACAGGCTGCCGTGATGTCTCCATAGCTCCTTCGTAAAAACAAATCCAAAATGCAAAGTTAATAAACCAGAAACATCTTGCAAATCTACAGCCAAGTTTGCAAGACATGTGGCGAGTTCATCCTTATAAAGGCTAGTTTCATGCCCAGACTCTGAAGGCTGGCCCCTGTGGTCTTGGCATGAACGGGAAGCAACGTACAGGCGTGAACCCCGGCTGCAAACCCCGGCTGCAAACCCCGGCGTGGTGTCTCCGTCTTTTCTTAGCCATTCGACCAACACTCCCCGAGGCCCTGCTACACCCCAGCAATAACGCTGTCTCTGCTCTCAGAGATCAACAATCAAATGCGACAGACAACTGAGTAAAAAGGCACGAGGGACCCGCGGGTCCTTAAACTGCATTTCTTGGAGAAGGCACAGGGTCACTCATGGGGGGTATAAAAGGGCGCGCTGGTGGGGCCACTGGGAAGACCCACCACAGAAATAACGCGCGCGCCGATCCCTGAAGAACACCTATGAATCATTCAGACAAAAAGTGAAAGTGGCCGCCAGAGCCCCGGGCAGAGAACACGGCCCGCGAGAGGCTGCGACAACCGTCAGACGCGCCCGTCCCACGGACCGGGGACTCGGCGAGGCTGCGGTGGAGCGGGCACACGCGGCAGCGAGAGAGGACACTGGAGAGGCAAGCAGAGGACAGAGGACACAGCGCTGAGGTGCCACCCTGAGCTAGAGAGTGGCACGAAGACGGAGAGGGAGGACTGGCGGGGACACAGGGCTGCGCACCTGGCCGGAGGGCAGAAGGGGAGAGAGGAGAACGACCCACAGGTTTCTGGGGAGGCCCAGGTAGGGGTCACAGAGCTGGAGGACTGGCAAGGGGCCCCGAGCTCCGTTCTGCATGCGGGAGGGTAGGTGCCTGGACACAGTCAAGGGATGGCATCATGTCCTCCGCAGGACACGGCCCTGAGTGGAAAGTGTTGGGCAGGACGAAGCGGGGGGCAGGGGGCACCCAGAGACGAGCAGCTGAGGGCGGTCGGGCGAAGGGCAGAGTGAGTCAGGAGAAGAGATGGGGCGGGGCGGGCAGGGAGATGGGGAAGACCCGGGGAGCAAATCAGGACCGTGCGGTGCCGGCCCCAGTCTGGGCGCAGGGCGCCTTAAAAGCGGGGGTGCCGGGGGCTGCTACCAGGCGACAACAGGGAGGGGCTGGCTGGGAGGTAGCCCGGGGGCCGTGGCTGAGTCGTGGGTGGAGACACACAGCTTCTTCAAGGAGTTAATGGCCAAGGGGAGAGCAGAGACTGTGGATGGTTTTTTAATTGTTTCTTTTTTATTTTGTTTTAAGATGGGAGGGGCAGTAAGTCTTTCCACGTTTATACCTGCGAGATTCCACGGGGCAAAGGCATTTTTATCATCGATGCACCACGCACGGTCCCACTGAGCAAACCTGCTCTCTCCACATGGGAGCTCGTCTTCATTCACTTGGATTGAGTTGCTACAAAGCCTGCCCGGGGATGTCGGGCGGCGGAGATACTAACACGTGCGTTCCTGGGCGCCGGGTGCTGTGCGGCTGTTTGTGCTTTTATTGTATTTCGTTAGGAACGTATTTTGCCTGCCTCCCATGGGAGCAGGTCGGTTTTATGAAACCCTCAGAGCTGATTTCTCCAACCTGATCTTGCCCATTCCAGGTGAGTCTCCGTCGAGGGGCCACTCAGCCTCCCCACAGAAGCCCTGCTGGTGAGGTGTTCACAGTTTCCAGAAGCACCCGGGTGGATCTCAGAGAACTTCCAACTTCCAGGAAGCTCTCCATTGCCGGGGTCCAAATCTGTCCCCCTAGAACTCCCCTCCACTTGGGAATCCGGAGAAGCCTTGAAGTCAGACGTCTCGGGTTCCCATCCCCGCTCTGCCACTAAGAGGCGCCGTGACATGGCGCGTCCCTTCCCTCAGTTGCCCGGTCTCTCCCCCTGCAGGGCGGGGTGGAGCGCCCGGGGCGTGGCTGGCAGTGGCCTGGCTAACACCCGCCAGGGGCCCAGGGCTGAGCTCCGTGAACATTCGCCAGCGTGGCGGTCGCCTGTTAGACTCCGTGCCCTCGGAGAGAAGCAGCCAGGAGGAGAAGTTGGCGGGCGTGACGGGTCCTAACCTCTGAAACCTGTCACGCCCGCCCTGTGTGCAGGCCTGTCTTCTAGATCTCAGAAGCCCCGTCGCAGCCCCGGGCGGGGCACAGCTCTGCCGTCCTCCGCCGTCTTGCTCACGTCCCCGCGGACAGGAGTTCATTTATAACCCCTGAAACCCAGTTCGTTCACACCCCTGCCCTCCGAGCCTGGCGCCTGGGAGAGGAGCGAGGGCTCCAGGGGCGGCTGTGCTGAGAAAAACGGAGATGGTCCGCACCCCCGTCGGTCGGCGCCCTCGCAGGACCGCAGAAAACCGAGCGCACCGTCCTCAGCCCACACAGGGGGCGCGCTCCTGCCTTGCAGGACCTGCGTCGCCCCATTGGCTCCGCGGCCGCGGCTGGGGCCCAGCGCCGAGCATACAAACAGGATGCAGACGGAGCCCAGCCGCACCGCGGACCTGCTCCTGCGTGCGCTTGCTCACGGATCAACTCGGCTGCCCACCTGTTTCTCCGTGGGGACGCCCCCGGCTTGAATTATCCACTCGCTTGTTCGTTCGTTTGCTGCTGAGAGGAGGCCACCCCACAGGGCCCCTGTGGTCAAGGGCACTAAGGGGTGGACAGGAAAAGAGGTCGCCTCCCCCACCTCCCTCTCCCAGGAGAGAAAACGACTCTCACCAGATGAGAACCACGTCCCCTTCCAGAAGAGCCCAGGGCTTCACGCTCGTATGTGCGGCTCGAGTGGCACACGTTTCACACACACAGCATTCCGTGCTCCCCGATGGGGTCGCCAGCCTCCCAGTGACACCTGGCAATGTACTGGGGACACGTCTGGCCGCCACCTCAGCCGTGGGCTGTGGCTGGCGTCTGGCGGGGAGAGGCCCGGATGCTCAGTACCCTTCCACACACAGGACGACCCCGCCGCCCACGGGGCCCACGCCGTCCACACCAAACGCCGATGGCGCTGAGGTCCAGGACAGCCGGCGCTTGTTACGGACTGTTAGCATCTCAAGCTGTTCTGACTGCTGCCCCCCGAGCTGTTGGCCGCAGGGCCCCTGAACGTGCGGAGAGGAGGTCGCGCTGCAGTGTCTGGGGGCGGCAGCTTGGGCCGGGATGCCCGGCCCCCTGGCACAGGGCGTGCCTGTCGGTGTGGTTTGAATGCGGAGATGATGAACGAGTTATGGAAGACATTTAAATAAACCCACATTAAATTAAAATAAAGTGAAATAAAAAAAAGCGCACCATCCGCTGTTCTTTCTTGAGGCCTGACGCCCACCCCTAGGCCCAGAGGGCGGACTGGAACTCGAGGGAAGTCCCTCAGAGCAGGGACAGCGGCCGGCTGGCTCCTTTGGACCCGAAGAGGCCAGCGTGGGCTCTGAAGGCGATTCCCTATTTTGGAAACAGACGTCAGGGAAACGAGCTGCCTAAGGGGCCCTGGGTCCCGCACTGCCCTCGTTTACGAAGACAAGGTATCAGAATAAATGGAAAGTTCGCTTGGCTTTTTAAGCGAGGGGAGCCGAGGGGCGGAGGGGCCTCGGCCTCATCGGGGCGCTGACGAGCGGGACAGCCCTTGTGGGGGCGCTTCGAGGGCCGACGCGGGCTTCACGCCGGAGCCGCTCGCAAAAGCGAAGCCCCTTCCCAGAATGCCTGGCGGGGGGCACCCCTCGCGATGACCCCTCCAGTCCCAGGCTGGACCGAGATATTATTTTCATAGAGGAGAAAAAAAAACAAAAACAAAAAACAACAGACGGCTCTCTTTAATCAGCTTTAAAAAAAACATTGTGAACAGTCACTCCTCTTATTTAAAAGTTTAACTTTACTTTCATCCATTTATAATCAGAGTTCCTCTGTATGTTTGATTCCTGACAAACACGGATAAAAGTCTTGTGGCCCATTGCTAATGAGACGATGAAACAGCGGGGATCGAGTCTTTAATTACCGCCGATGCGCAGGAGAGGGGCCGGCGGGGTTTGCCGCCGCCTGTCGGAGTCGTGACTTCGGGCCCGTGACGGCCCTGCTGCGCTGCTCGGCCTTTGATGATCGCTCATTTTGTCTCCGGAGAGCACACAAAAATTTCTGAGCCAGAGTCCCGAGGGGCTGGTAATTATTGGCATAACCTGCCTCAGGTTCCCCGCGCCAACCGCCACGCTCAGGGAGGACCCCGCTCCTCCACGCCTGCCGTGACCCGCCGGGGAAGTGGGACATTCAAAGCGTCTGTGCGCTCGGCCACCCGGACAGGCGACTCCCACTCCCCCTCTCCCGGCTGCCCGTCAACCATGACACGCTTAATTGAATTGGGAGGTTCCTGGGATATACATTCTCATTTCTTTTCAAAGTCATGCCGGACATTTTTTCAAAAGCCTATTTCTATTTTTATATATCTTTGTGGACGTGGATTATACTTATTGCCAACACTCCCTTTGTCACAGCAGACCCTTGCCCACTGGAATTTTTTAAGGTACCATTTTGGGTCAAGTGCGTGAAATGTAAAGGTCGTGAACTCTTACCCCAGCTGAAACGGAAGCTGGGCACGGATTCCAGTGGCTGTCACGTTCACAGGCCACACGCATGTGCGCCCCCCCTACAATGGCTGGAGTACTCAACAAACAATGTTTCCTCAAAAGCCTGTTCTTTAGCCATAAAAGCTAGAGCACAGAACGAATCTGACTTGTGGACAGTCATCAACCCAGTCTGAATCCAACTGACCAGCTAATCAATCAACCACTACCCACCTCATCAAACAGTTAGTTTACTTATCAACTAACTAGTTAACCCACCAAACAACCAGCTTATAAAACTAAGCAACTCATCAAATAATTAACCAACCACTCATCAAACAACTAATCAGCTTATCAATCAACTACCCAGCTCATCGGCCAATCAATCTTTGATCCACTAATTGATTTCTCAATTATAAGGGAAGAATTGAGAGTCTGAATTACAAGCACTGACTGAGCCTAACCAAATGGTTTAAATTTCTCAGATTTTGGATCACAAACATAAACCGTTTCTCGGCTACTACGCTGGGAAAAGTCCACAAATGAAAACAAATTTGCAGAAAAAGAGGTAAAGGGTTTTTTTGGTTTTTTTTGGTCCGCCCATCGCTTTAAATCGACAACACCCATTAGGAACTTCTATTTTTATCACGGCAACTTTTATGGCCTTTAAAAAGTTTCCCCTGTGTGAACTATGAAGACCACACACTTGTAGCTTGTTTGCTTCTTGGCAAAGGGAAGTAAAAAATGTTTTTTAATTGCATACTTTGTACATACACCACTGAGCTTATATCGCTCCTATCAGTCAGTTTAGACCAACTGCCGTGACAAACAGCACGGAACCTCAGGGCCCAACCCCACGGGCGCTCACTCCTCGCTCGCGGCGGTCGTGCGAGGGGCCTGGCTGGGCAGGGTTCCTGGGCAGCTGTCCTCAGGACCTCGCACCCAGGACTGTCCCCGTCTCCCCAGAGCGCGCCCACCGCCGGCTGGCTGGCTGCGGGGGAGGGGCCGGTTTGAAGGCCTCCTGGGGCTCCGGGGGCCATGCCCAGATGTGGTGGCTTCACCTCACACGCCTTCCGTCGGCCAGAGGCGGGTGACTCCTCGTCGCCGAGGTGCACAGGGGCCCGGGGAGAAAATGCACCGGCTTGTTAAGAGCTCAGGTGACGTGTCTGCGCTAACAGATATAATCCCTTACCCACACAGAGTGCTGGAGAGTTGTTGAGAGTTTTGTTGGTACATTGCATTTCATCCTCAAAGTCATGGAATTAAACAGATATCATTATTATTTATGGAAATGAAAACGGAGGTTCAAAAATACTCATTTTCTGGCTCGCAGTCAGCCAGCCACTACGAGCTGGAATCAAACGCTGGTCCCCTTACTTCCCCTTTGATGTCCGTTACACACGCGCCTGCCTTGATTTACGAAGCCCATTGTCCTTCGGAAAGAGCGATTTAGATGAAAGCAAGAGCCTTCCGGAATTCGGTCCAGCCACCGAAGGCCGAAGTCACTCATTACCGCACTCAATAAAACAATGCGCTTCTGCAGCGCGTGGGTATCGGGCGCTTTCACGTCTGCAGACTCTTCCGATGCTCAGAGCTACTTTAATAGGCCTTCGGCATCTTCCTCGCCGCCGCCAGCTTCCTGTCCGTCACAAGCTTCGTCCTCACTTCACGGGGCGCCGGAGGGGCCCGGCCCGGCGCTGTGCGGGGCAGCGCGGGGGCACAGGCGGGCGGGCTGCGGGGCGGGCAGCGCGGGGGCACAGGCGGGTGGCGCGGGGCGGCGCGGGGGCGCTCGCTGTTTTCTGAGGCAGCCGAGGTAGGCATAAGAGCGTCTTCCCAACATTTGACAAAAATAAAAAATAAGGCTGAAGATAAACAAGGAGAATGCTTGATTTCTTTATGACCAAACTTTGTCACTCTAATGAAAAATTTAAAGTATAACTTATATGCAGACTATTTTGAAGGAAATATTATTTTAATACATACCAATTTGTGTGTTCCTTTTGTGGACCTATTTCCACAACAGGAAGCGATACGCACGTGATTTTTGTTGTTTTCTTCTCATTAATGTTCTTTTTGGGCTGTGTTCCCTATGCTGACGTAGCTGCTGTTGCCGCTTAGCTGAACTTACATCATGTTCTATCATGCCAACAAGCCGCGGTTTCCCCGAGCATCCCTCAGTTCCCAGGCAGGGACTTCTGTCCGGTTTCTTATCATTATAAATACTCAAGCTATAAATATTCTGGATAGAGTGATTGTAGATGAGTGGTTTCCTGGGTTGTCATCCACGGAATGGGATTTTTAGGTCAAAGCCTGGATGATTTCATAGCTGTTCCGATAAATTTCCTTAAGCGGGAAAAATTATGTCTCTATTGCTGTAACTCAAACAAAATAGGTCCATAAAGAGAACTTACATAAAACTGATATGTATTTATGTATTTTCTACAAAATATTCTGCATATAATTCTATTTTTAAATTCTTATTAAAGTGAAAAAATTGCTCATAATATAAACATAAAACATTCTTCTGGTTTATTTTTACCTTCATCACTTTTCTGTTCACTTCAATTAAGTTCTGCAACATACGGAATATATCTTAACTTACGATGACTTTTAAATCTGGTTATATCAGGTAGGATGCCTTCAGCTATAAGCAACAGGAGACCATTCGAGATGACTTAAGAAAGTTGGGGGGAAGCATGTCAGATGTCAGTAGGGACCTCAGTGTTTTCCACCTGTCCCCCTGCCACCTGTTACACGGTGGTTGGTCCACCGGGGTCCCAGGGCAGCGGCCACAGTCCCTGAGAGAGGGCAAGGGGAAGGAAGTGGGGTGCCTGGGGTCACGGCCAGCCGGCTAGTCGTTGTCACGGCAACAATTTAGGGGACAGACACGGTGCTCAGGCCAGGGTGGTGGCAGCAGAAGTGGTCAGATTCTAGAAATATCAAGAAGGCAGAATCTTCTGAGGGTTAGATGTGGGCTGTGCAGAGGAGGAGCTGGCCGTGGCTCCATAGGGAGGTAGAGCCCCTCTCCCCCAAGGAAAGGTCGTGGGGTAGACTGTCATGTGAGACAGTGGAAGTCGCTGACGTCGCTGCTCCGCGGACCCGTTTACACCCATCTAGGCTGATGGGGAGAGAGGCACAGAGTCGGCCAACAGGGCGTTACCGGCCGTCACCTCTGGGAAGAAACCTCAGACTGGGCTAGCTCGATTTCTAAATTAAAAGAGGAAATGGAGTAATTCTAAGAGCATCTAATCAACAAAAATTAGTAGATGTCTATCAAGCCCGGGCACCGAGTTCGGCATTTACCTGCTTTCGAAGGGAAAAGGTATCACGCAGTTACGTTTGTGGAAAACGGAGCGCGGTACTTAAAGTAACAATGTCAAAAACACCCCAATGACCCCCGTAACTCCGGAAAGGGTTCCCGTGTCACTCAGGACACAGCTTTCTGCCACCAAAGGGACAGAGCGGGGTCCAGCCATCGCCGTGGCTTGGTGGGCTTGTCGTTCTTAAATACGTTTAAACACCTCCCTGCTTTCCGAGTCTGGAGCAGCGTCGGCGGTCTGACTGCCCCTGGTTTGTTTTCTGCGCAAAAACGCTCCGAGCGACCCCATGGGGGATGAGAGAAAGCGGGACGGTGGGTTAGAACCGACACAGACCCACGCGTCCTGGGGAGCAAACGAATCGCACCCCCACCCCGCCCCACTGGCAACTGTTTCAACACGTCTGAAATGAAAAACAAACATTCTTTAACCTCCAGCGTGTTCTGTGCCAACTGCCGAAGAGCAGAGGTGGAAAAATCTGTCTCGTGATAAGAGGAGGAAAAGGTAGGATTGTTGACAAGGTCTCAGCTTCCCTTCCAGACGCGGTCTGCGGTCTGACATCGGCCCACTCTGAGTGGAGGAATATTTCACACCCCCCCAATCAAATTATCTCGTTAGCAAAGACCCGGTGCCCAGACGTGGCCACCTCCCCCGGGGCCTGGGGGTTGAAAGTGACTCCCCAGCCATTTGCGGGGACGTTCCCACACACCCGGGCCGTCGTCCACGCGGGGTGCCCCGCGCTCCGGAGACACGTGCCAGGCTGGCGGCTGCCCTGCCACGCCGCACACGCGTTGAGACCTTTTCAAGCCACTTCCCCTCGAGAGGGCACATCTGTTTTCAGTCCTCTTTTATGAAAATTACTGAGCCTCCTCTGTGCACTTATCTTTAATTTCGAAATTCTTTGTTGCAATAACTTGAGATAATAACCGACCATATTTCTGGCCCCTTTAAAAAATAAATGGGGCGGTGGAGGGGAGAAAGCCTGAATGAGCCATTTCTGGGCTTTGAACTCCCCTCTCTAATCCCCCCCTTCAGGCCAGGTGGGGGACCCCTCATGTGCATTTAGAACAAGCCCCGGTGATGGCAGTGCGCCCCTCCCTGGCCCGGCCTGAGGCCGCAGGGCTACGCGCTGGCTGCTTGGCCGGGGCGGCCGCTCCTCTCCTGCAAAGCTCTGCTGTGGCCTCTTTCCGCCCCCTCCCAAACCCCTTTTACAGGGTTTCTCTCCCTCCCCCCCCCACCCAGAGGGGTCACTTGAACGCGGGGACACCCATCACTTGCTAGTACCCGAACGGCGCCACCCCCGGCACGTGGGCGTGGAAGAGCACACGGCAGGCCAGGCTCACTTACCGCAGGCCCCTCGGCTTCTACACTGGGTTCCAGGCCCGTCGTCGCAGACGCCGTCGGGCACTGGGCAGGCTTGAGTCGAAAAGGTGAGGTTCCCTCTGCAGACTTCCTGCACCCGCCCGGTCTGCGTCCTCTAAGCGTTCGTTAAATGAGGAGTCTGTGTGTCGGGGGGAAGAGAACAGGTGAGGGTCCGGGAACGGTTTCGTGGGTGGGGGGTGAGCGAGAAGGCACCGACCCTCGCAGGGCACCGTCGACGGCCAACCCGCTGCCCTGCTACGGTGTGTGACCTTCAGCAAGAGGCAGGGTTCAGTTCCTGGTGTCCCTCCCCGTCACACGAGACTAACGCTGTTGCTAATGGCCTTTGCAACCATCTGAAGAAAGGGACTCCTGGCGGGCTGAGGTGTTTTGCTCTGCACTAGTCTGGGAAGCTCGAGAGAAAAGGAGCGGAAGCCGGGGCGGGGACGGGGTCCCCGCCGCCCCTGCCTGGGAGTCTCCTGCATAAGTAGACGCATGGCAGTGTGAGGCCAGAGGCGGCCGTCAGTTCAGAGGTTCCCGGACACTTGAGTCCCCACCGCACGCCGTCAGGGTCTTCCTCACTTTATCTCGGTGGAGAGGATCAGGAAGGTAAAAAGTCGCCCAAGTGGAGATCACAGAAGACCCAGAATTCCGTCGGTCTTCCTGGGGCCTGTGCTGCAGTTTACTGTTTCCTCGCTTGAAAGGAGGGGCTTCTGCCACGTCCACAGAAGACCCTTTTTCCGAGGCTTAGGGCTTCCGGAGCCACTTCCGAGTCGGACCCAGAGAGCTCTGGCTTCTTTCCGGCTGGATGGTAAGATCTCTGCCGCGTGGTGCAAGCTGGGGCGGGGGCGGAGGGTGAAAAGGCGCACCCCGAGGCAGGGAAGGGTGTCCACCGCCGGGCACGCAGCGCCCCTCTCGGAGGCTGGGACGTCTGGTCCCTTTAGGCCGCTCGAACAGGCCCTGAGGAGCTGTCGGCACATCCCCTCCCTGAGAGAGACGCTGACAGGTCCGATGAGGCCGATGGCGTCACCAAGGGACGATGGCAGATGGGCGCACAGAGGGCTGGACAAAGGGGGCGACAGCCCAGCAGGCAGAGCAGAACGCTGACGGCAGCATCCGCGGTGAGGCCCCTGGGTGTTCGCTCTCTGACTCTCTCCCTCTTCCTGCGTCTTTGAAACATTTTTTGCTACAATGTCGGGGGAGGGACCACGCCCCTCGTCCGCTGTGCCTGCTGCGCGAAAACACTGGGAGGGCTTGTCGCGGGGCAGCGGCCTGGAAAGTGCCACTCGTCGCCCAGAACCCCAAGCAGCAAGGGAGGGACGCAAAGACAAAACTCCCGAGCGCGCTTCTGGAAGTAATTTCTCTAATGTTGAGATTATTTCTCTTTCTCTCTGCTTTGGGCCAATATATACAGTTCTTGTAAGTTCAGCTGTCTGGAAAAAAGGCCCGACATCTCCTTCCCGGTGTGTCCCCAGTTAAGCAGGAGACCAATCCCTCCCCTCCTTCCTCCGACAACTTTGCTGTGAACGGCTGAGTCCAGACGACGACACCCGGCTCACTGGGGAGAGTGGACGGACTCACAGCCGCCCCCACGTGTTGGGGGGACCGCCAACGTTGAGGGGACGTAACAAAGGAACCCATTTCAGAGGGGACACGTGCTTTCTACCACTTTTCTGAAGTGTTTTCAGACGGGCTCCCAGCTAAAAGTTCTTGGAAGTGAGAAAAGGAGGCGCATGCCAGACCAGCCCTGAGGCGGCTGACGACCGAGAGAGAAAAAGACAGCGTCGGGCGAGAGGGACCGGAGTCCCGGGCACGGCCACCGCAGCACGGCCACTGGGGCACATGCACCCCACCCTCTGGGTCTTGACTTTGAACCGCCCGGGACAAAAGATTTGGGCTAATGTCCTGTGGGCAGGCGTTCCTAAACTGCGACAGGACTTATTCCAACCTTATCCCAAACCAGTGAGCAGCGTCTGGCCTAAAAACGGGCGTGCTAGCCACTGAGACGCGCGCCCCCGGGAGGGCCAGGGCGGCCGAAGCTTAAACAGGAGGTCCGGGCGGCCGGCCGCCCTCTCGGTGGCTGAGTGCCGGTCCCTCTGCCAAGCAGCGCGCACGTCTCCTCCCGAAGAACTCGAATCGGTCACGTGTTAAGGCGGAAAGTGAAACTTTCGCCCGTTTCTCGAGTCCGTCTCCATCCCTGGAGGTAACGGTTTGGTGTGACCCCTTCGGGATGGGTGGTTAGGGAAACCAGTTAAATCGGGCTTCCCGCGTTCAACCACGATCTGTTTTAAAAGAAACGCTCGTAGGGTCACGCAAGGACAAACACCAAGCTGGGGCTGGGGCGTGAAAATGTCTCTTGTGTCCAATCGCCTCAGAGTCTTCCTTCCACAGGGGCAAAGGCTGATTTACTTCCCGTGTGATGGGACTTCCCCTGCTCCCGCTTGTTAACCAACTAAATGTTTTCATAAAAGTGAAATGCACTTACAAGGCACGTTTTTGTCTGTGACTGTTTTCAAGCCACCTTTTCACAGCCTGCACAACGTGGGCGGCCTGCGGCCTGGCGTAGGCAGCGGCCGACGTCACCCCGCAGCCTGGTCAGGGCCCCGCCTGACCCGGAGCTTCCTGCACAGCGACCCGGGGCCGCGGTTTCCCCGCGCGTCCAGTGGGGGCGGCGCCTGTGCCTGGAGTCTCCTCCGAATGGCCGCGCCCCACTCTCTGTGTGGCCTCTCGGCCGTGCCCGGGCGTCGGCGACAGTGACATGCCTGGCTTCCTGGGAATCGGCTGGGAACCATTTCCTGTCCAGGTGCAGGCTGCCCTGTGACCCCCGTGTCCACGCGGCCGGACGACAGGCACTCGGGACCCCCGCTGCGGTCCCGTCATTGTTTCTTTTTGCCACAGGGAGGGGGGCGCGGCGAACACAGCACGGTGGAGGGCAGAGGAGGAAGTGCCGCCCGCCGCCCCGGGGCCCGAACCGTGAATCCACGCCAACCGCCTCATAGGTCGACCTCAATTCTGAACACTCGCCACCACGTTCTGCCTGCGGCACCCAAAAGGAAAATCCATTTTTATCAAGAAAAGCAAGTGAACCATTACCAAGGAGTCCATTTTCTGAAGCCACGACGCAGGAGGCATACGGGGATCATGCCCTCGTGACGTGCGATGCTTTTAAGGGACTTCCAAAGAGCTCCACCCGCAGCAGGGGCGGGGCGGGGGGGCGGGCAGCGGGCCCATCCCAGCGATGCTGTCGGGGTCCACGCTGGCCCTGCACTGACTCGATCTGCAGGGAACTGTCATGTGATCCAGGCTGCATTTTTTAGAAGAGGTGAAGGCAGGCCACACAGTCGACCCAACAACAAAAGAGAAAAATGAGAAGAAAACTGAATGTGACAGTCAACGGAAATCACTCAGCAAAGAGAGCCTGAGAGTGTGCTGTGGGTCCCGACACATCCCCCAAGCTCATAGGCTGAAGTCCGGTCCCCCGGTGTGACGGTGTTGAGGAAAGCGGCCTTTGATACAGGAGGTGGATGGCACAGGTGTTGGAGGGCTGACAAAAGCCAAAGGGAACATGGAGTCACCCCACCCCAGGGACCGTAACCACGGAAGCCGTTCCATCCAAGGACAGGGGGAACCAGGGGTGAGGCTGGGGCCATCGGGGCCCCGGAGCTCAGGAAAAGGAGTAGGTATCTCTGGGGCGTGCAGGAGGGACCGTGCTGCTGGTGCCTGGGGCTGCTTCTGCGTCCCCAGCGGGACACGGCGGCGCTGCCGGGTGCTTCTGCCCCGGGACTGCCAAGCAGAGGCTGTGAAGATGGGCTTCCACTGACTGAGGTTAAAAGAAGTGAGAGCATGGGCCAGGCTGGTACCGGGGGCAGGATATTTCAGACAGTGCACGGCCCCGAGAAAAGAGCCTACTGGGTACATCCAAGGAACGTGGCTTGCGGGGAACGACCAGGCGCTGCTCGCCTAGCTGTCGGTGCGACGGCTCATGTTTGCCCGCTATAAGTACAAACAGCCAGGATTCCCTCCGTATCCCCCAAGTAAATACGCCGAACTGTGTCCTGCTATCATCTGACACTCTACACAGTTCCTTACACCCTGTCACCAAGCCACTACCCGTCACCTGCCTTTCACTTAATGCCCCTCCTGAAGGTGTTAAACACTCTTTTAAAGATTTTTAAAGGTCACAGGATCTGCCATCAGTGCTCAGTTGCTGACTTTAGCTCTTGTCTGGGATCCTCTTTCTTCTTCCTGCTGGGTGCACGTGCAAGTCTGGGGCAGTGGCAGCCACCTTGCAACCATGAGGAGACCTTGGAGCTGAAAGTCACTCACTAAGGACCATGGGCCAGGAGAGGGGAGGGGGCCCCGAAACTAGCAGCACCGTGGAGCCGCTGCGGCAGCCTGGCTTCCCTATCGCTGGACTTCTTGTTACTATGACAAAGTGAATGGTGGTTGATATTTCAACCCAGTAAAGTTTGAAGCTGGTTTCTTAGACAAAAAGTAAGAAAGAAAAGTCCCTGCTAAATAAAGAAGGACACGATGTCTTCGTGATAATGCATGTGACGCACGTCCCCTCTTCAATATGAAATGCCTTTCGTCTCTTCGGAGACACTGGGCGAGCCCCCGCGGCCGTCGGCTGCGTCGCTGGGCGTGCGGAGCTGGCCCTTTGCCTGCACCTCGGCTCCTTCTGTCTGTGGGTGTCTTCGTGCTTGGATCCCCTCAAGCACATGGATGTTGCTTTGGAAGAAAAATGTGGAACTGGAGTCCTCGCTCTTGGGACAAACATGCCCCTTAGTGACATCATACTTAGGCCCACTTTCCCAAAGCAAACACAAGCGTAGTTTTTCAATACTGTTTCAACGACCACTAAACCCTACGTGCTGACAGCACGCATGAGTCAATGACATGGGGACCAGATGAGCAGCTGCCACTGAGCAGGAGCCACGGCGGCGGTGGTGACAGCTATGTCACCGCGGCTGCCCGGCCCTGCGTGTCTGAGGTGCCACCCAGGGCAAGGCTGGCTCTCACTCCAGGGACGAAACTGTGCCTTAGGATCAGGGGAGGCAGGCTGAGAAGTCCAGACAGGAGCTGTCACTGCAACTGCGGTCCTGCTGCCACCAGGGCAGTGGTGTGACCGTTTCGTGACTGAATTTGAGATACACAGGAAGAGGGAAAACTGGGACCGGGTTATTTTAATCTGACTGTTAGATTCATTCACTTTGAATTAGCTTCTGTGCCCAAGAATTGGGAGGCGGGCATTTGCATGGGTTAAACGGTAAATCCCTGGGTGAACTTGTCACCAAAATTACTGAGTGGGCGGAGCCAACATGGGCCGGCTTCACGGACGGCGCGCTTGGGAAGGTTTTATGTTTCCAATATTCACTCGGATCCTGTTGAAGTGCGAGCTTGGTTCGGACCCAAGGAGGAGGGTCCCAGCACCGGACCCGACGAACGGCGTCACCCGGCTGTCTTGTGCCTGTGCGGGGGGGGGGGGGGGGGGGGCACCCTGATTCAAGGGCCAGCTCTTGAGTCGCCTGACTGGGAACCTGGGCCATCCCCCGGTGGTTTGCTCCCACCGCCCGTCTTCCCTGCCGGTTCTTCCTCCCCCCAGCGTCCATCCTGCCTCTCGCCCTCTGCCCGGCTCTCCCTGCCGCTCCCGCCCCGTCGGCATGGACCCACGGGGACCAGACCGTGGGGCCCTGCTCGAGGCCCCGCCGTCCCCACCGCCCCCGCCGCCCTGGCCCCGCACCCTCCAGCCTCACCGGCCTGTGTCCGGGTCCTAAGTGGACAGCGGCATGCCACGCCCACACCCGTGGCACCCTCAGCCAGGGCTCCCGTGCTGCCTGTGCCCTCCCCCGTGGCCACTCTATTCCTCCTTTAAGTCGGCATTTTCCAAACACTCCTGAGCACAGGCCGCATCGGCGCCACAATCGTGCCCATTCCCGTACGGATGTCGCGCTCAGACAGGCTCTCTGCTGTTTCCACTCTGTGTTGCCGCGTTTCCATGAGACGTACCGGCTGCAGCCCAGAAGCCCGGTGTCCTGACCGGCTCTAGGTCGCCAGTCTCGGTGGCACCTCCCAGGAAAGCCCGCCCGGTCCCGCGGGCCTGGGGGCCCCTGTTCTTCCTGCCAAGTTCATTCTCCTTCCTGTGGCATCTCCTTTCCATCACCTGCCACGGCGTCTGGTTACACATGAGGCCTGTGCGTGTGTGCGCGTGTGCGTCTGCCACATGCCGGTGTGCGTGTGCTCGTGTGTG
>PVJD01015635.1:0-24131 GCA_004026545.1 Mormoops blainvillei
AATACACTCTGTAAAGTCCGGGGGCTGAAGCAGGAGGGCTCTGAGATGCCCTCCTGTGGGAATGGGTGACAGCCCTGTAGGTTGGGAACCACGCCCATCCCAGAATCAGTGAAGTCACTGGGGAGAACAGTAGCTTCTGTGGGTCAGCTCGCGGGCATGGTGCCCAGTAGCATGGGGGCATCCCCAGTGGGAAGTGCTGAGGCTGGTGGTGTTTTCAGAGAGGCCAGCAGAGACAAGACCGTCAGGTTGGGTCCGAGTTCATAGCGGAAGGACTTGTGTGGCGTGTGCGTCCTCAGACAAGCCTTACCTTTAGTCCTAATTACCTTGGTCAAAGGATCCACTTTTACTACCTTAAAAAATGTTACCTACTGAAAGTTTAATAGCCTGGAATCTCCAGGTCAGTAGCAATTACTGTAATTGCTCTTAAAAGATTAATTGCTACAGTATTTTAGTTTTTTATTTTATATGGAGAAGGTTCTTTTTCTTTTTTCCTTTATAAACTGTGCAACACAGAAAACCAGCCTCTGAAGGAAGACACACCCCAGGAGTTCCCAGTGGGTCCTACATCCCTGGAGCTGACGTTGAAAGATGATTAAGAGCAGAGTATCCCTTCGTTCCCTGGCCCGCCTGGTAATTTGTGTTTAAAGACCTAGGCTCTAGTAGAGTTAATATTTACAGGGTGGTAATATATTATTTACATGGGCTCCAGACACCGAAACATCCATAAATTCACACATAGTTAACCTCCTTCTGCTCCTTCCTCTCTTATTAAGCCAATGCAAGACCTGGTCTATTATCACACATAAAGCTCTTTCAATAATTTTACCCCCAAACCCTTTAGAAGGACAATAAAAAGGGAGGGAGGTGCCAAATTCTCATCTAATATGAGGAATCTTTGCAGACTTCAGAAGTGGCTCTGGGTAAGGTGAATGATACAAATGTGAAAGAAAACTTCATTATTGCCAGTTTGTCCTTGGGAGTCAATACGGATTGCGGAGGAGGGGACGGATGCTAAGGGGTGAAGTCTCCCTCTGGACTGGGATTTAACAAGCTGTTCCTAAAGGTTTCCAGGGAGAAGGGCGAGTGTGTACTTGTGAACAGAGAGAATGTAACAGGCACGTCACACTGCTTAACAATATGTGCATAAATCGAACAAGTACCTATTGCATGAGAATTCTTAAGCAAGAGCTTTCAACAAGTCCTAAAATTCTGCACCTCCTGAGTCCTTTTCTGCACCTGCTACGGCAGCTCAGGAACTCCAGGGGCAGGCTGCCTGAGTGCCCACGTGTTTGGGGAGTTTCGAGGCTTCACCCCGGGCTTAATCCAGCTCAGGTTGCACGATCAGTTTAGCTACCGCCCTGCTCAGAGAGGCCTCCTATTACGGGGGCGGTGGGGGGGCTGCATTCACGCGTGCTCAGGTCTTGGCCATCACAGAAATGGCAACTTCAGTTCTTTTCCCTGTCTGGAGTAATCTAATGACAGACACCAGGTAGAAAGTGTCAGAATTGCGTGGAGCTGGGCTGGTATCTGAGAACTGAGTTGGTGGTGTGGGGACCCCCTTTTTAGCTCCGTCTCCTCAGTGGCCTCAGTCCCACCCTTTCTCCTCCGCCAACCTCACAGCCAGCGTTTCCTTCTCAGAATACTAACACCCTCTTATTTTTGAAATGTTCACTGCTCAAGTGTCTCGCCCTTCTTACCCCCCAAAGCTGGTAACCAACAGCCCTGCCCGCCTGTCCTCGGCCTTCCAGAGAGGCCCCCCTCGTCTTCCCTGCAGGCTTTGCTTGGAGCCAAAGGCAGAGCTGAGAGCTCCAGACGTCTGAAATGTTTCCTTTCCAATGAGCGTCCATTGGCGTAAAGGATCGTACCTTTTAGCTCTCAACATCCAAGCGTGGCCAGCACTCTTCAGACAGAATTCTTTGTTGGAAACAGTCTTTTCTTCTCCTAGAGACATCGCTGGAGGCTATCAGTGGTTTAAAGAAAATGTAAACAACACTCGAGGAAGGCAGAAAGCCCTCCTTGCAGATTTCGCCCACCTTGATTTTCCGCCCGTTGGAGGGCTTGTGTTTTCGCCCCTTCCCTTGGTTATGGGAAAATGCCAATTAACAAAAAAGGTAACTATTCCCCAATTCTTTAATAATATCTAAAATCTAAAAAGTGTGTAATTTTATTCTAGTCCTGATGTATTTGGATGGCTTCATGGGTTAATGGATCTTCTTACTGAATTATTGAGCAAAAGCCTTAAATAAAAACATCAAAGCGTCCTTTATCTTACTCTTCCCCAGCCATGGGGACAGGCCAACCTCACAGCCAGTGTTTCCTTCTCAGAATACTAACACCCTCTGATTATTCACACTGCGCTCACCCGGACCTCCCTCCGGGCCTCCTACTGCCCTCCCACCTGGTGTCCCAGCAGGGGACCAGGGACCACGAACTTTTCCTGCTCCTACCTCGAATGCCCTTTGTTTTCCGTACACTGCTGGTGCTCTGTGGAAACTCCAGCACTGGGCCAGTGGTTTGGTTTACAAACACACAGGGTAAATGTTTCCTGAATCTTCCATAATGTTCCATAATGTCTAAAATCATGTAACTTTATTATACTCCCATGTGGTTCTGATGGCTGCGGGGGTTAATGGGTCTTCTGACTGAACTATTGAATCCTGAGAGCTTTGCATACGCTGTCGGAGCCCCACTTCGGAGATGTTAGATAAAGCAGAAATTGGGTGGCTGTCCAGGGAAGTGGTCCTGTGCAGACCACCGGCCTGGAAACTTCAGTTTCCAGTCCTGTTTTTGCTTGGTTACGTCCCAGGCTGGTGAACAGAGGCTAGAGTGAGTTGGGGACTGAAGTGACTTGAATTGCTGTGGCTGAGAGTTCGTCTCTGAGTACACATGAAATTAATGATATCTAATATCTGTGTTTGTTCCTGAAAGGTTGCGTGTGAATTCAATTTTGGTTGTTGCATAATTTTCTCATTTACTCACACTGTACATTTTAGGATGCTTACCTCGGCACCTAATTATCTCTAAACGGTAGTTACTGCCAACGTTTCTCTTTCTGTTTTTCTGCTCAGAGGCTTCTGATAAGTAGCTATTACCCTCTTAATAATGCTTGCAAGTGCCTTGGAAATGCCACTTGTAATAAGACAATGACTTTATAAGGCCTTCATTTATTTCTTTTAAAAGAATCCCTCACGTTGCAGTTTCTTTCGGCAGAGCACCCCGGCACCGAGCCGTGTGGCAAGTCTGCCTGCGCCACAGGCACCCGGAGGGCTACCTTTGAGCCTGGCCTCTGCTCTTGTCGTCTGTTGCTTGATGGTTTGAAACAGCTATATATCGGCGCCCCTCCTGCCTCAGTGGCCTGGCGGGCCTCACTGCATGACTCTGCCTGCGGCGTCTTTCCTGCCACTGCAATCAGGGGTTGGCTGCAGTCACTCGAAGGCACTTGACTGGACTCCCAGAGGCTTCTTCGTCACCTGTCAGTGTGGAGGAGCAGATGACTGGGAAAGCGGGGGTCTGGCTGGGTGCTTCTCAGTCCCCAGGGCCTCTCTCCATGGTGAGCGTGGGCCTCCTCACAGCATAGTCATCTTGGGGTAGCACTTCTTTCTGGCGACGGCCTCTCCTAAAAGAAGCCAACCAACAGAGTATAGAAGATGTTACAAGGGTTCTCCTGACTTGGAACTCACTCAAGGCCACTTAGGATACAAGTGAGGGCTGGGCCTCAGGTAGGTGCACCGACAGCTCACCCAGAGTGAGGGGCAGGGAGGATGAAGTTTATGGGTAGGTGGGTAGACGTGGAGTGGCTCTTGGGGGACTTCTTATTATCTTCAGAATATCCACAGAACAGTTTCGGGGGGTTTGGGAAGGGGGCTGCAGCCGGCCCTCAGATAACATGAATGATGTCATTTTGTTATAACTTCATTAGAAAAAAATACATTACTGTTGGGGACCACTGTCTGTGTGGCCCTGGCATGATCTCCCCGTGTGTGTGTGTGTGTGTGTGTGGAGGGGTTTCCCTGGGGAATCCCACCTCCCACCCAGGTGCACCTGAGATGAATTGGCGTGTCTACATGGTCCCAGTCTGGGTGTGCATGTGGGTTTGCGTGGCTCTGCAATGGGAGGGCATTGTCTTGTCTGGGGTGCGTCCAGCCTGCCACCCTGAGCTGTGGGGAGGGGCTCTGATGGCCCGCGCCCCTGAGCTGGAATGAACAGGCTGAAGAGAAGGATCTTACTTGTTTTTATTCATCATTCTACAACGTGTGTATGGCCCACATTTATTTCAACGCTTAATATTAGAAGTGTTTTAAGACATGAAGTGAGGACTCACTGCCTTTGCAAGATAGCTGTCAAGGGAGAGAGAGGGAACCCAAGGACCGGAGGCAGGGCCCCGGCAGCACGGGGCACGGGAGGCCCCCGGCCAGGGCTCTAGAGCGGGGCCAATGGCATGGAGCTTCTTCCGTCTTTCAGCCTCCTGATGCCAGAGTCAGGGGAGAAGAGGGTATGATTGGAGGGGCAGGCGGCCAGGTCAGTTCAAAGAAAGGAAGAGAAGGGAAAGGGAGCTGGGGACCTAAAAGGGACAGCCCCTGAGGGACTGGGGGGTCTCGGTTAGTTAAGGGGGAAGGACAGGTCAGGAATGGGTAATGGCAACAGAGTGGAGGGGTCAGGTAAGGCTTCAGGGCCGCTGAAGGATTCCCCACCCAGGTCATGGAATAAAGGTGGCGCCCTCCTTAGAGCCTGCCTGCAAGGGAGGGCATGGGCACGGGGCCCTGCTCTCCGGTGGCTGTAGGCCTGGACAGTTGTGGGGAGTCAGGGTGAGGTGGGGAGGAATCACTGGGCCACCCTCCACCTACTCAGGGTGTGGATTTGGGGCCTAGGTCACCCACGGTCCTCTCTTCTGCCAGTGGGACACTTTCCCTGCCAACCCCCAGGCCACCCCAGTTCAACCTTCAGGTTTTAGCCAAGAAGACTTGCTCCTGGAAGTTTGTCCTGACCCCCCGATTGGTGTTGGGGGCCCAGGCATCTAAATTTCTTCTGTCATGTAGTTATCATGCCGTTATTATTTTCCGATCACTTCTCAGTAGCGACCACGAAGGCAAGGCATCTATTTCTATTGTTGACGGTTGTATCCACAGCACTTAAAACAATTTCCAGCACACACAGCCCCAGTAAAAAGGTGTAGCACAGAGGATGAGTCCCCGCACTTCCAACGCAATGCCCCCGACTCCTTCTTTTTTCCAGATGGGGAATCGAGGCCCACAGGCTCAAGGCTGCGTAGAGAGTAAGTCTCGGGCTCATACCAGGGCCTCTGACTTCCTGTTTCTCACCTTCTTTCCTCTCTGGTCCTGGGGCGAGGATTCCCACCACCGGCCCTCAGAACTCAATGAGCAGACTTGTAATGAGGGCTCGTTCTCCACTTTGCTGCTATGGAACGAGTTTCAGGCCCAAACTGTGCTTATGCTGGTGACCTCTGACATCCGATATGCGCTGTGACCTTTAGTGACAGAGAGCAAAGAATATGAATTCCTGCCTCTGGATTTGGTCCGAGGGAAAGTGGCACAAAATTGGGTTTAAACAATTTTGGGAGCAGACTCTCTGACCTGGCGTTGTCAGCGCCCTGGTGGTGTAACTTTATTGCTGCTGCATGCATGTCCCAGAGGGGCGCACACTGGGAACATTCTTAAAGTCTAAAAATAAAAGCCAGTAAACAAATAATGAGGATCATTAAACTCCAATAACTCGCACACAGTTGAATCTTATTCTGAATCTTGACAATCTGCAGTGCTGACAACAAACACTGAGCCATGGTTCACCTTGTCCCCTGTCCCCTCCACACCCTGAGTGCTAGTCGCAGTGGCATTGCGCCTGCTGCCGGCGGCCAGCAGAGCCATCGTACACCACTTGCCAGGGTTATGCCTACCTCTGCGTTGACTTCCTGCAGGCTCGGGACGCTGTGTGGTTCCCGTGCAGACAGAGACCCACATTTTCCTGTCAGAGTGAGAGCGCACATAACCAATCACCCGGGAAGAACTCGTTTACAAAACCACAAGGAAAAACAATCAGCAATACAGGAACTATATGGAAACTAATGAAAAGTCGGAGACTCTGCCCTTCCGATGTGGCTCAGGGTTCCACTTTTCACAGATTTGCTTAGAACAGCCTCTGTTTTCTCACTGGGCCCTATAGCTAAGGATTTCTTGCACTGAAAGAACAAAGCTCTACTATAATTAAATCAAAGGATGATACTATTCTCCCACTGAAGTATAAAAATTCAGGAAGAGCTCTGGTAAAAACAGTAGCCGGAGGTTCCTCTCTGGGTTATAAAAGGCTGGTTCCACTCGGTGGCCATCCCAGGGGTCAGGGCCAAGCTTCCTGTTCTGCATAGTTTCTTGATGGGGTCTCAAGAGGTCTGGCCACTTCTCAGCTTGTCACTGTGTTATAAAAGGGTGGGGGGAGCTCAAGAAAAAAAAAAACAAAACAAAAAAGAAGGAGCAGGAGGAGGAAGAAGAGGAAGAAGAATATTGTTGTGTGGTGAAAGGGGAGATCCACTGGAGTCACATGGCTTTTATTCCTCTGCTGCTCCTCACTGCGTTTGGGGGTGTTCTCTTCCAGCGCCCCCGAAAGAAAATGTCTAGCTAGAACCCCCACTCAAGTTCCTTTCCTCGGTGTCTCTTAGTACAAAGGAGACGAGCTGGCGTGTTAGAAAGGGCATCGACAGGGAAGGCAAACACGGGAGGGCTACAGAAAACATCAGTAGTACGCGGGAGTTGGATTTCCCAAAGTCAGATTTCTGATCCTTGCCAGGCCAGTGCGACTCCACGGGCACCAGGGCTGTCCTCTAGCGATGGTGCCCTCTTGAGTCAGGTCACCCTGGCGCTGGCCTCACCTCGGCACTGAGGTAGGCCGCCTCCCCAGGTGCTCTGCTGTTTAGGCCTGGTGTTCCAGGTGAGGGATTTCCTGCATAGACCCTGAAGGGTGACACCATGAACTGTTCACCTCTTGGCGGGACCTGTCAACCCCAGCTACTGAGAAATGACTTTCCAAGACTGCAGGTCCATGAGTGTAACAATAGCTGAAATATATAAAAAGTGATCTTCATATAATCATTCCTCAGACATTAGGCCTTGCCCAGATGAGGCGCTCGATGAATACGAGCTGAGTGAATGAATGAATGACACTTTATTTCCCAGATTATTTACACAGCAGAAACGATAGGCATGTCTGTAGTCCAGCAAATGGTTAAATGAGCCTATCGTGGGGTTTACCAACCAATCCCCAGGTTCTTTCCAGACTTGATCATTACTTAAATTCTTTTCCCTTTTTATTCCCTCTTTCCACCCGCCCAAAGCCTCCTGCATGGATGCCCTTTGTGCAGAAAGCGTCAAGAACAGGCGTGCATTAGTGAGAGGGCCTCGTCTGAGCTCTCCAAGGCCGTGGCGGGTATCCAGGGAGAGGAGGGCTGAGAGCGGCCCCTGTGTGGGAGGAGTGTGGGCGTGACGTGCCACGGGGCCCAGGAAAGTCCGCGAGGCTTGGGCAAAGGAGGAGATGAGGGACCATTTTCAGCTTCTGAACAATTTGCTTGAGGTGTGAAATTTTAGCATATCTTTGGGAAATTAAGCAATTAGCATTCTGAAACCATAGACACAGGAGGGCAGGGTTGCTAGGTGTCTTCTTACAAATGGACAGAACAATAAAAAAGTAACCAGAAACTATATACATCATTAATTGCCATGAACACGACAATGCGAAGCCATTTTAGCTGTGGGGTTTGGCAAAGGTTAAAAAGGATGTGGGTTCCCAGGGCTGCCTGCGAAGTAAGGACACGGGTGCTTGCCAGTCTGTGGGGGAGAAGCGAAATACATTAACGCAAGGTTTCTGGGGAAACAACCAATCGAGGTGTAGCAAGAGCCTTTTGCAGGGCGCTTTGCTTTTTCTTTGAACCAAGATACTCTGTACTTCCTCCATGAGGACACTCATCCCACTTTATCTGAATTCCTTGTTTAACACCTAAATTCTCCACCAGACTAGCCACGTGGAAGGAGGGCCTGTCTGGATCCTCTCTGTATTCCCAGCATCGACCAGGATGCATGCTGTTAGGCCCTCAATACATGCGTTAGTGGAAGAGCACACACTTCCTGTTCTAGTGTGAGTCCCCAGGAAACAATTGGACGAATGTGAAAAAATGTTGGTGGGAGGCCATTTACCTCTTCAAGGCTTCTACTATGTCTAAGACATTGATTAAGACAATGTCTAAGCCTGATTAAATAAATTAAGGAAATCTACTCAATAGAATGCTATGCAACCATTTAAAATGATGATCTGTATTTATGATAGCACTACAGAGCTATAGAAAAATAAAACCTGTTACACAACTACATGCAATTATAGAATTTTTATAAAATAAAAGAACTATAGTAGGAAATGAGGCATTTTTATTTTTTTCTAGGTTTCTGTTTTGTCTGACTTAAAAAGAAATTTTGGTTTAAAAATTCCTTAAGCTCTCCTCATTTTTAAAATTCTTGTTTCTTTTTGCTGTTCTCCCTGGGTGTTTTTTTCTACCTCGTCTTCCAAATCACTGATTCAACCCTCTGCTTCATCTACCTACTGTTTATTCCTTCCAGTGTTTGCATTCAGATTTGCATTCTTTATTTTTGACTGGTCCTTTTTTATGGTTCTTGTCTTTTTTCATGCTGTTTAGTTTCCTTATAATCATTACTCTGAACTCTATCTGATAACTGGCCCACAAAGCCTTTTCCTTCCAGAACTGCCAGAGGACCGTGTCTGCGTTGCCCTAACTTCCTTAAGCAGAGCGATCTCATTCTCTCTCACTGCCCCCCTCCCTGCCCAATCCCTGCACATCCAGCCTGGGCAGGGGGCTTCATTCTTATTGACAAAAGGCCCAGACTTGCTTTCTTAAGCATCTGCACTGCCAACTTTGAGTGATGCTTTTTCTTCCCAGGATGGGAAAATGTCATAGTAACTTAATTTTTTTAAATAGTAATTTCTCCTCATTAAATATACAGAGATGTCAGTCAGAGGCACCTAACTGCATGGATATTTGCTGCATTTCTGTATTGCTGGGTGTACACGCTTCTATGCCTCTACATACACAGTTTTTAAAATGAATAAACATGGGCATACGCCTTAAGAACCTGTTCCAATTTCTTTTGTACACGCGTTAGAGGGGGCGCAGCAAAACAAGGAAGTATGGAAAAGTTTTTTGGGGTTTGGCACAGACATTCTGTAAGAAATTCTCAAAGCCTCCACGTCTCAGAGTGGAGTCTAGGCCCATGGAAACGAGAATTTCCATTTGAAGGCAGCTCTCCATGGCCTTCGGAAGGCTCGGCGAGAGACATTTCAGCCTCTTGTTCCTTGCAGACGGTCCCCTGGAAGTTCCCACTCAGCTGGGCTCTCCCTCACTAAGCTCCGGTGGAGTGGGCATCCAGGGACCCGAGGGAAGAGGTGCGTCCCTTGAAGTGGCCCCGGGATGTATGGTTGTGATTTCTCCTTGGCTTATTCCAAGCGATGAATAATTTAGGGTTGCGTTTTTAATTCCTCGTCTCCATTGACTATTCATCAAATCTCTACTTTCCCCCACCCCGCTTTATGCCTTCGATGGCCCTGGAAACATTTCATAAAGTACCTGGCATTGAGTTGCGCCTCAGCCTTCAAGAAGCACTACTACGCGCACGTGCGTTGGCTGGAGTCGGCATCAACGCTGTCCCGCAGTCACGTCCGGGAAGCACTATGGGCTTACTGTGGGTTTCCAGGCTCTGGAGGGACATTTATAGCAACAGCGAGAAGGCCAGATAATGGCCCCATTTAGAACAGCCATTTAGTCCCACAAATACATTTCCTCAAATAAATCTGCTGATTACCTTTGCACAGGCTTGACAGCTCAGCCAAGTGCTTTGCCCTAAGTGCTGCAAAAGGCCCCGCCATGTGTCCGACCACATCAGGGACCTCAGATGAAGAAATACCATTGGTGGGTCCTTTCTGGAAATGATTGCACAAAATGAGAAAAGAAATGGGAAATTTTTTTTTTACAGGAGCAAGCATTTATTATCTAGCCAGCTGCCTGTATGAAACCCTAGCTACGGCTTCTGGAGAAATCGGCTGCGAGTGAAGACCCAGGCAAGGGCTACCACAAACACTTGAAATGACAAAAGGAACACACAAGTTTTCTTTTGGATACACTATAAAAATAGCGGTGGGCCATGGAATGCTGGTTTGTTGACCTTTCTGGGGGTCAGCTTGTTTAAAATCCTTTAGGGCCCCACCTTCAGCTTTTAGCATAGAGTTCCAATTCCTTAGGATGGCAGAACAGACCTTCTGGGTTCAGCTGCGTCTCTCTGCCGTCTTCCATGGTCTGCTCCACCTTACAGACGCACCAGCAAAGGCCTCTCGCTCTCTGGCGGTCTCTCTCCCGGCCTATGCCCACCTTTCCTCACCCAGCGGGATCTTATTTGTCAATTGACAGGCAGTGTGGGTTGTGCCCTCTGGGGAGTCCTCCCCGAGTCCACTCCGCTATCCTGACCGCCTTGGATGTTCCCCCTCCTTGTTTCCAGGGCACCCATGTCTGCACCGGTCCTCTTGCGTGATTTCCTGGTCCCTCAGCCAACAGACTGGGAGGAAGGGGCGTGTCCTGGAGCTGGAACATAGCAGGTGCTCGATAAACCTTTCCTAATGAATAAGAGACAACATGGATTTACTCCCCACCTTCTCCTGGGCACGGTTCCCAAGTCCTTTCTTAGCCTCGTCGCTTCCACTCCTCCCAGCAGCCTTATGGAGTGCGGACTAGCAATAGCCTCGCTCCAAGGGGAGGAAACTAAGGCACAGAAGCTCTGAGCAACATTCCCCAGGTAAGTTAGAGAGCAGGGAAGTGTGGGGACCAGGATGTGCACTGGGGCAGCTGGACTCTGAACCACTGTTTCACGCCGGGCCAAGGGGAGAAATGGATGAATAAACGCATGATGGGGAGACATCTCTCTTGATGTTATTCTTGAGAGTGGGGGGCAAAGAGCAGAAGCGGGGGGTCCATCATCACACCCACTGGTGAGCCCCTTGCTCTCTGCGTCTGATCCCCTGTGGTACCTGAGGGGTGAGGTGCGTGGGGGAGCGGCTCCTTCTCTCAGAGATTTGCTTCTTTTCTTTGACTTCTTGACCATTTGTTGCTTTGGGGGGTGAGTAATTCCAGATTACAGGGGTTGGTGTAGAATAAGCCATAAACAATAAGCCCCACTTGCCCTTATTATTCCTACGCAGATATAATATCTTAGGAAAAAGCTCCCTCTCTCTCCAGTCCGGATGCCCTGAGACTCAGACTGCTCCAGATCCCGCCCAAAGACCCAAGTGTCCCGGCCACACGGCACCAGTGTGTTAAGTGGAACCAGGCCCTAAGGGTCACCCACTCCCACTGGGTCGCGGGGGACTGAGTGATAGGGATGAATGCAACCCAGGATGTGAGGTGGCAGCTGGGCTCCGGCAGGGCTTTCCTCTGCTTTCTGTAGAGAGCAGGTGCTGCTATTGGATGCTGCTTCTGGAGAAGGGTAGGGGCAGACCTGCAGACCATGTCCTCGGGACATTTTTAGTGTCCCTGCCCCCAGAACAGTGCCTGGGGCTTCATAGACCCCTGGTAAATATTTACCTGCCAGTGGAAGGTAAGAGGGAAGGGAGGAAGGAGGAGAGGAAGGAAGGGAGGGAGGGAGGGCGGACCAGGATATATTGACTGAGTCAATACACAGACTCGGGTATTGAAGAGGCGGGAGTTAGACCTGGGAAGACAGGAGCTGTAACTCACATCTGAGGGTGGGCGTGGCCTTTAGGATGGTGGGTTTTATTTTTAACTTTTATTGTCAGCATCTTCTGTTTCCTATGGCCTGATGGCTTTTGGGTCTTGGAAACATGTTTATTTTCCTATCTGTAGGACTTGCATTTTGTGAGTGAACAAATTTCTACATTGTGGTTTTTTGTTCTTTGTTTTTTGTTTTGCGGCATAACTGACATACAATACCTTGGGATTTTAAACAGCCCTGCAAGGTCCCCTGGGGACTTCAAGGCTGACCCCCTCAGTCTCAATTCTTTCCTGTACTCACCCAGTGTCTTGTGGTTCAGATCAGCTCGTGAAACTTGAAATGCAAAGGGAGTTTACACCAGGTATGTTTTAATTTAATTACATTTATTTATTTATTTAAAATTTCTTTTTTATTGATTCTAGAGGGAGGGTGAAACAGAGGGAGAGAAACATCAATGTGAGGGAGAAACATTGATTGGTTGCCTCTTGCACGCACCCCGACTGGGAACCGAACCTGCAACCCAGGCCTGTGCCCTGACCCTGACCTTTTGGTTTGTGGGATGACGCCCAACCCACTGAGCTTCACAGTCAGGGCTGGACGAGTTTCAATTTTAGGCAGAATTGTTTTTTAAGCATCAGAAAATGACTCCGAGATTTCAGAACAGGTTATGGAATGAATTCACTGTAATGCAATTCCCACAATCTCACCACAAAGGCCTGCTAATGAGATTAAATCGAAGCATTGCAGGGTTGCCCGTTTTTTATTTTTCCTGATTTGCCCAGATAGATGGCGATGACGAACCTGACTCTGATTATTTTATCACAATGAGGTCAGCTCAGTGAGAGATCTCATGGCGGAGACCCAGGAAATATCATAACTCTCTCAAGATAAGGTCAATGTCATGGGGAAAATCACAAACTCTATCGTTAGAACAACCCTCCTGTATGGGCTGACGTCCATTTTTCAGACTTGTTCTTTAATCAGTTCTTTCAAACAATGTGTTCTCTGTTTGCAGGGCTTGCTGCCCTACCCTCGGACAATAATGGCCATTCACTCGCTCAAGCCACCGCACTGCCTTCCCCTCGCTACTAAAGTTCCTTAATTGGAATCAGCCTCTCATTGACCTAAACCCTTCATTACAAACGATTTCAGGCAAGCTCCTGACGACCCTGCAGAAGAGGCGGCACCTGTTTCGTGCTCATTTAAGATGCTTTTCCACTCCGGGAGGCTGCAGTCACTGCTCAGAAAGCGAGTTTCTTTTGTCCTCACTTTCACAATGAATAGCTTTGAATTTAGTAGCAAAACCTGGGGCCACTCCATCTCTGGGTTTCCTTATTTCTCCGACAGGTTGATTAGAACTGGTATTCTCCTGATGGGAGTGTAAGTTGATAAAATGTGTGGAAAGCAATTTTGTACCATGTATCAAAAGCTTTAGAATTAAATCATATTAAATACCAATTAATTATAATCAATATTAGATAATAATATTAAGTAAATTGCTAATAATTTAAAATTATTTGGACCAATAAATGTTTAGAAATGTATCTTAAATAAGTACGACTATGTCAAACGATTTGACCATAAAGGTGCTCTTTGGGACATTCCTTATAAAAGCAAGAAAATAGAATCACCAAAATGTATAAAAATAAAAGATTAATTAATTAACTCATGGATTCTAAGTAAATATATTTTAAAAATATTTTATTTTATTTTTAGAGGGGAAGGGAGGGAGAAAGAGAGGAAGAGAAACATCCACGTGTGGTTGCCTCTCGCACGCCCCCTACTGGGGACCTGGCCCACGACCCGGGCATGTGCTCTGGCTGGGGAATTGAAACTGCGACACTTTGGTTCGCAGGTGACACACTATCTACTGAGCCACACCAGCGGGGCTATTCTAAGTAAATTTTTATGGCACAGCCACACAATGAACCACTAGTATGTGCCCATCGAACTTGACGGTGGAAAGGATGTTTCAGGCACGGAATCGGTCAGGATCTCACCCGAGGATCCCTGAAGCGGGGTTTCGTTACACGAGGACTAAGTATGCACACGTGAGTCGTGACAGGGGCCAGGAGGAAGAGGCAGGAAATCGGGCCAGCGGCAGCAGAGCGATTACCAACCCTGGCCCCAAGGGCCATGCGGTGGGACAGAGGAACGGACCGCAGGACCAGAGAGGGCTGTGGAGGACCGGGAGAGGGGCAGCGACCCTGGCCAGCCCTCAGGACCTTGCAGAGCGCAGGCCCGGAGAACAGGTGCTCTGCTCTCTTGGTCTGATTCCCAGCTCAGGCCCCTATTGATCAAGCTAAAAACAACCCCAAAGGGCCCTGACTGGTGTGGCTCAGTGGGCTGGGCAAACCAAAAGGTCACCAGTTCGACTCCCGGTCAGGCCACACGTCCGGCTTGTGGGCGTGGTCCCCTGTTGGGGCCCATACAAGAGGCGACCCACCAGTGTCTCTTTCACTCTCACACTGGTGTTTTCTCTCCCTCTTTCTCCCTTCTTTTTCCTCTCTTAAGAGAAATAAATAAAATTTATAACAACAACCCTAAAGGTGATGGGCCCTGCGCTATGGACAATGGGTAGAGAATGGAGGGGGGAGGGTCTCCAGGGGCAGCATTGTTGCGAGTTCCCCGTGGCTGCCATAACAGATCACTACGACCTTGTGGCTTGAAACAGACAGTTATCTCTCTGGAGGCCAGACGTCTAACGTCAAGGCTCTGCAGGGTTGGTTCCTTCCCGAGGCTCTGAAGAACCTACCTACTCCATGCCTGTCTCCATGCTGGTGGCAGCCGGCAATTCCTGGCCTTCCTTGGCCTGTTGGCGTGTCAGTCAACCCTCTGCTCTGTCCTCACGTGGCTCTCTCTGCGTTTCTCCTCCCCTTCTCTTTTCTTAAAACAATCCGAGGACACGCTCAGCTAATCCAGGACGATCTCACATTGAAACCCTTAATTTAATCACACCTGATGAGTATGTTTTCCAAATGAGGTCACATTCACAGGGCCTGAAGGGCCTGTCGGAAGGGGGACGCTATCCAAGCGACTGCATGCAGAGAGAGGTTAGCAGGAACAGCCATGGAAAGTTATTCCTGCAGGCACAGACTTAGGCCCATAAAGCCGGAAAAAAGCGAGTTCTTATCCACCTTTTGCAAGATGGATATGTGTAGTATATGCAAACTCGTATGCATGTGTATCTAGGCTTAAAAAGTAATGACAAGAGCCCACCCAGAGTGTTCAGAATGGCTCTCTTTCTGTGGAAAGTTACAGGTGGTTTTTATAAATTTGTTTACAGTTTCACCATTTAAAAAAGATGATGCTGTGTTACTTTTGTAATATGAAAACACCAGAGAGAGAGAGAGAGAGAGAGAGAGAGGCTGAATGATTGATACCTGGTTATGCGGTGATCTGCATGAAAGAAAGGACTTCGCCCATATATATAAACATATAAATATAATGTGTATATATATAAAAATTATATATTTATAAATATAATAAAGCCCCCAATGTGATCAAGTTGTCTACAACATAACTTAACCTACACTTCCCTGCTGACAGCATGACAGGAAAAGAGTGTTTGCACTTCATTTTCAAAGCCCATGGGCCACCCTGCTGTTTTCTGTGGGACTTTTAATCATTTGTTTCTGTCCCATCACAACAAAGAAAGGAGGCCACGTCCTGGCTCTGAGAGGCTGGATTTAATTGTATTTGCTTACATCAGCCAAGGTTGGGCTGGGGGATCCCCGGGCCCATGGAGGTAGAAATGCTCAGGCGTCCCCCTGGCCTTGGACCATGGTGGGGAAAGAACCCTTCCCCACCCTGGGTCCTCACCCTGGAAATGGGGTGAGCCCGCTGAGTGGACCTCTGTGGTTGAGTGGGGGCCGCGAAGGGCTCCGGGGATCCCGCGCCTCTTCGATCGGAATCTCAGGCCATACCCCGCCCTTTGGATGACTTCTAATCAAGCCCCGGTCCCCTCCTCCTTCGGCCGTCTCTTCCGAATTTGTGAGAATACCTCTAGGCAGCCAACCTTTGCGCAGGTGTGATGGATTCATTACATTTTCTGCTTTTTAGTTCATTCACCTGGAGGATAAGGAAAATAATTGTCTTAATTATGATTTGCAAAAAGGTCAAAGGGGAGATCTTTGTACTTCTGCGTGGCTTTGAGGATTGGAGAAGCTAGGGGCTTGGTGCTTTAAATAAATATGTGCAAAAAGGGAAAAGCTGGAGGGTCTCCAAGCTGGAGGAAAGAAAATAGTGTCATTCTGGCTTGTGTAAGCAGGTACAATTCAATCCATTCTCCCAAAGCCTGGGCATGGTCTTTTTTTTTTTTTTTTTTTTTTTTTTTTTGTGGTGGGACAGAAGCCCACGGTTAATTTGAAATCCCCCGTGATCATCTCATCTCTGAGACAACTGGCAAAAGTTCACTCCCCACCATCGGTGGTCCACTTCTCCATGTGGGGCCATGCAAATATTGTTGGAAACTATCTCTTCATGGATAAGAGTATTTCATTACCCATTAGGAGAGAAAAGCATTTAGAAGTTATTTTAGTTTTTAAACTCCCAGTGTTGTGTGTCAAATGAAAAAGAAAACATTTTAAAAAGTCATCCAGGTGAGCGGAAATTCCACTTACGTTGCCACTTGGAGGTCCCTGTGCAGAGGGTTGCCTGGTGACCTCCCACGAAATATGTCTATTTGGAGCATGGGACTGTGACCTTACTTAGAAAATGGACTTTGGAGATATAAGCTAAGGACCTCAAGATGAGACTGTCCTGGATTATCTGGTGGGCCCTAAATGCAATGCCAATTGTCTGTACTGCAAGAGGAGACACAGGCTGAAGAGAAAGACACAGAAGAGAAAGCCATGCGAAGTCAGAGGAGCAAGGGGGGCGATGCCCGCAGCTGTCAGGAGCGGGCAGGGCTCAGACCACAGTCTCCCCAAGAGGCCTCAGGGAGAGCACAGCCCAGAGCCCGATTTCAGGCTTCCAGACCCCAGAACTCTGACAGAGTAAATTCCTCATGTTGTAAGCCACGCAGTTTGTGGTGGTTTCTAACGGCAGCCCTAGGAAATGAATACACCGGTTTTCGTGCATGACCCCCGCTTTAAGAGATGGTTTTCATTAAATGACTGGCCACCAGCGCTGGCTTTGCCTGACGATAGGGCTTCCCTGCTGCCCTGCAAGTCACTCGTTCTTTGTCTCCCTCCTGAATAGCACGCAGCAGCAGTGGCCGGAGGCTCCCACACATCCTTCTTAACCATCCCCAGCTGTCATTTGCCTCCGAGTCAAGCCCACGTGATGTTTGGCAGTGAGGTGACAAACTTAGACACTCCCAGGGACCAGGTAGGCCATGGGAATGAGTAAAGTGGGCCGGTTGTGAGGGAAAATCAACACAGACACGCTTTATTTTCATTGTAATGGTATAGGCATACTCTTCGCAGCTGGGAACGCACACACCTTTTTCTTTTCTTTTTCTTTCCTTTTAAAAATTGAAACACGTGCCCCTCCCAGGTATCCTCTGTTTTTCCACTTTGGCTGAAGACACGGGGACCCAGCAGGGACAGGTTCAGGTTTTGCGCGGCCCCAAGCAAAGAGGGTTTTGGGGGGTCTGCTTTATGAAAAGAGTTGCAACAGGGAGCCATACTCATCAGCAATTCAAGTGCATTTTAAATTGTTCTTTGTCACGCTGAGCTGCACAGCTGTGACATGAAATAGCTCTCAGTTGAAGTCCATTGGCTTACTGACGAATTGTGCAGCTTGGACACTGAAAAATACTTGTTTCTTCGGGTTATTTCACTGTGTTCAAACAATTTTCTGTGTTGTTTTTATCTGGAACTGCCAGACTCCAGCACGACAAAGGATGTATCAGGTACACCAAGACTAGACACGGTACTCTGGGTACGTAAAACGTGTGATTTCACGTACGGATGTGTGCTCCGTTTGAAGTACTGCTGGAGATCTGGGCTCTCAAACCCAGGGATGTTGATAAATTCCATTTCACACCATTTCCGCCCAAAAAGAAACGTGGCACATTTACAATGGTATACTGTGCATTATGAACTAGATATATTTCAAACAGGTGAGAGCTCTCATTTTGACAAGGTGTGAATGAGACCCGGTCCTCCGTTTATATTTTTGTATATCTGGAGATCAAGAGGATTTTTCAGAGACCAGCTTTGGGCTCTGCATGTTTCCAGCCTGTTTCTCCTCAGGTTGCCTGCCTATTTCAGGTGCCAGACCCTGCTCGTCACAGTCACACTGCCATGGGACCCCAGGGCCAGCGCCTTCCGGCCACCGCGCTGGGCGAGTCATTGCAGGCAGGATGGACTCCTAGTCAGTAGCCTCTAACACTTGGAAATGGTGGGGGGCCATGTAAACATTTCCACTAACGTCAATTAAATCTTTAGTTGGAGCATCCCCCCCAAAAGGCGATGCTCCAAGACTGACAAACATGGGGGCCTGGGGAGAGGGAAAGTGAGGTGGTGAAAGAGGCAGAGCCATGAAAATAGCTTACCTTGCCAATTTTACAAAATGAATAAATAAATAAAGGACCATGTGAGCAAGTTGTCAGGCCCCCTCCCAGAGCGGGGGACACGCTTGCACAGGTGAGGGGTCCCGAAGTCATGTTTCCTTAGCATCACGGAAACCTGCCTCTGCCATAGGGAGATGGTTTTTTCCAACGAGGCAGTGGTGGACGCTTCCAGTCAAGTCACGGCCCCAAAGGCTCCCGGCTCCCTACTTCCAAACCAGCCTCTGGGAAGAGACAAGCATGGAGGAGAGGAATGAGCAAAAAATAACAAGCTGTGCTTTTTCCCGTTTCCTGGGAAGCTTTGGAATAATTATTGCCTGTCCATTTGCTGCTGAAATCAGCTGCGACAATCGAGGCCCTGGGTGTGTGTGTTGGGGCACTGATATCAGGGCAGGACAAAAGTCAGGGTGGGAATCGGGGGGAGGTGCGTGCCGCCAGTCTGGGCTTTGTTGTCCCCTCCATCCTCTTCGGTCTCCATGGCGAGACTGTCTTGTCCTGGTGTTGCTTATTTAAGACCAGAGGCGAGGAAAGTTGTTGCGTGGTGGGAGGAAAGCACACAGCGGTGGTCAGCCAGGGGTTCGGCGGCGCCCTTGACTCTGCCCCGGGGCTCCTCCCTCTCCACTCTTTAGCTTCCTCAGAGGCACCCAGCCCGGAACCTGGCCCTCGACCTGGATGGGCCTTGCCTACAGAGTGGAGCAAAGGATCATAAAAGAAAGACCAAAAAGTGGGACAACACGTACCATTCAAAGCAGAACTGTCGGCACAGTTCTATAAAGGCTTTACGCTGTTTATAATTTATGTTTATTTTACAAGAAAAGGAAGCTATTGACAATATAAAACAGGAATAAGAAGTCCTTAGCTTAGAAGACCTAAACAAAATGATGAAGTACGAAAGCTTTTCTAGTTGAAATAAAGAGCACAGAAGCCGCGGAGGGAGTGTTTGGCGTCAGACATGCGGTGGCAGGGGAGCTGTGAGAAGCTGCGCCCTGGCGTTGAAAGCCCAGCTGATGGCCACCATGGGGCGGGGTGGCCCTCTGCTGTCGTAAACACTCCGGAATCTGCAACAGAAGGCAGAAATCTTTTTTTTTTTTTAAATAGATTCTCAGCATTTTAAAATGTCTCAGTTTAAAGAAATACTAGGTAAGGCAAGCAAAACACAACAGCATCGCTCTACGGACTCCTGGTTTGCAAACTCTTAGGTGCGTAGCCATGAAGTTCTGATTAACCCAGTTGGATTCATGGCATGTGAGGTGCTGGCAGTCTACGTGATCATTCCTCTCCGTGATCCTACGTGAGGACCAATTACAGCACGAATACCTGAAGGTGACATTAGCCACACAACGAACATACAATAGACTACCAAGACTATCCTTTCAGGGATCTTTTCTATAGCTTGTTACAATAGACTACATTACTTTGTGATCGGTGCTTACAGATATTATTTCATCTAATCTGCATACCCGCCTGAAAGAGAGAAGATCTATCTCCATGTTCCTGTAGGCTGAGGCCTGGGGAGGCCGCGTAGAGCTGGGGCACACGCTGGGTCCCGCACCTGGGTTAGACGTGACCCTGCAAATGGACAGTGGCCCGATTGCCTATAAACGCAGAACTCTGGGCCACAGCAACCAGCCCAGGAAACCGTCTGCTCTCTCCAGGTCGGACCGTTCCATCTCCTGCCACTGGTCTAGGAAGCCAAACAGCAACCCCTGTGACAATCGGCCCCCAAAGGCTGGGACTTGATTAGTAACAGAGAGCTTCTCAAGTTTTTGTCTCTGGTTCTGACAGAGGACCCAGCAGACGGAGCCCGCTATGCACTGTGACCCGTCCCGTAGGATGCTTTGCTCCTGAGTGGCCCGCCTGCAGCTTCCCTGGGCCCCAGCCTCCACTCAGACCCGCCGAGCCTTCTCTTTTCCCACCATGAAGCACCCTGCGTCTCCACCACAGTGCCAGGTGTGGCGGCTGACTCCCTCGGTTGCTCTCCAGGTCCTTCCACAGGCTGCAGGTGTGACGCCGGACTGTTCGACATTTTAATCTTATCCAGGAAAAAGTGAAATGTAAATATCACGAAGACATTTCTTGTTGGAAAAGCTCTTCTCTCTCTCCCTCTCCATATTTATACATGCGTACGCAGAATACATACAAGCATTATTGTTAAGTAGTTAAAATATTTTCCCTTGTTATAGCTTCTCAGGAAACTAGGCCTCGTCTGTAATATCAACTAAAACTGTGGCTCGGATGGTCTCAGACAACAAACAAAGTCGTTCCCTCACCTCGGGAAGTCAGGGGGCCGGTGGCCCAGTGGGTTCCAGGTGCACCAGGGACCGGGATTCGTCTCATCCCTGCCTTGTGCCCCCTGCACGTTGGCTTCCTCCTCAGGCTGGGGGCAAATTGTCGGGCCAGTTCCACAGATGACGCCCAGGGGAGGAAGGGGGACTGACTCTTCCCGGGGATCTCCTTCAGGCCAGTGGAAGCATTCCCCAGAAGCCCCTAGTGGTTTTCTCCATTGCTCTGGGGTGGGATCAGGTCCCCAGTTCACTCTGGAACCGGTCCCTGGAGCAGTAGGGTTACTCGGCCCAGGCCGGCCGCCCTGCCGGGGCGAGGTTGGTCGGCTTCCTGTGGGCACACAGGTGTAGTCGGGGCAGCCAACCGAACGAAGTTATGTGAACTTTGAGTTGTCTGAATATTCACTGGGTCAAAACTGGTTTAAACTGGGAGAGATTGTTCAGACGGAAGGAAAGTGATGTTAACTAGAGGAGTTAAGTTCTGTTCCCTCCCCTGCAGGGATAGGGGACCTGGAAGAAGATTTGATCAGTTGTGAAAATAGAGACTTTAAAAACTTTGGTTCCACTCGGAACGTGCAAGCTGCTTTTACATCCCCTTACTGCTGAAATGTTCGGACCCGGAGGCCTTGACATGGTCCCTGTACCCACGGGCGTTGGTGGCTGCGGAGCAATTTCACACACCTGCACGACTTCTTCCCTTGTCGTGTGTCTGGGTCAGTTCCAGTGTTCGTTGGTGTTAAACTGCAGCTGCTGCGCGTATGTCTGTACATATTAGGTTCCCCGCCCCCCTTTTTAAATTATTTTCTTGTAGCATATTCTCCAAAGTGGAATTATTGGGTCAAACCATCTGAAGCTCTTGTTATGTGCTGTCCAGTTCTTCTCGAGAAAGGGCGTGACAAAGAGCAACCAGCGGTATGTGAAAATGCTTATTCCCTCAAGGTCCTACCAATGTTGTGCATCATTCTTTTAAAAAATTGTGCCAGTTTAATAGTTGGGAGGTTGTTGTAAGTGACATTTCTGTCATTGCTGGGGGTTTGGAATCCATCAGCTTGGAATGGGGCCAGAGGTCCACAGGCCTGTGTAAGGGTGGCCGCACGAAAGAATGCAGCCGGCCACACCCGGGGAGCAAAAGCGGTCAGCGGGGGGGCAGCCCCACCAGTGCCCAGTGTCCTCTCTCATTAGCAAAGGCGACTTCTAAGGAACCTTGCGCCACAGGTGTGAGGCTCGCGCAGCTGGACCTCTATTGATGCCGATTTCATGTGTGGAGTCCCCGAGGGCGGACTCCAGGAATTCTCAGTATCGGTCCAGGTCTGCCAGCTCTCCCTTAGGGGACCCTCCTCCCCCACTCCTCCAGCAGGCGCTGGAGGTTAGTGTGACGAGTTTGCTCTTTATGACAGCGTGGACGAAAAGGCAGTTCAGTGGTCTTGGAGGGGAGCTCTGGGAAGCCACACGGGGACTGAGAGCTCGGTTTTGTCCCTGCTTCTCCGCACGTGCAAACAGAGAAAACCCCACCCTGTCCGCGTCCTGAGGCCAAGGTTCCCCTGCAGCCTCTCAGCCTCAGCCACAGGCAGAGCAGGTGAGCCGGTGGCCGCAGGAACCACTGTCGATGACCAGGGTCTCCGATCCTCTTAATCTGAAGGCAAGTGAGACAGTCACACAAAACAGCCCTGGATGGCCCAGTGTGAGAGGGGGCAAGCCAGTGAGAGAGCCATTCACTCGTGTCTGGGGAGAGAGAATGGGTTTGACGGCAGGCAGCCGAGCCAAGCCTGCCTGCCAAGGCTTTTCCAATGGCACAGACCCCCAGTTCACAAGAATCCAGCTGCATATAAAGGCCCTGGAAAAGGCACCTGTTCCAGCCAGTGTACAATAAGCGGTACCCCAGTGTAGGAGAAAGGCAGCTTCACGCAACCCTATGCAGCTGGCGTTGAAAGACAAAATACAAAATAAAAATAGTAACTAATTTACTGAGAGCTTCTGAGGTGCTCCTGGGTTTCCGTCTGGTCCCCACTCCTCCCAGTCACCCGAGCACGCTGACATGCAGCTACTATTATCACTATTCTACAGGTTGGGGGACTGGGCATCAGAGAAGTGAGGGAAGTTGCGTCGGGTCATAGGTTGGTGTTAGAGGCGGAGTCAGGCCTTGAACTCAGGTCTTTCTGATTCCAGAGCTGAAGCTCTCCCATTTTCTTCGGATAATCTTTGACTTATGGAAAAGTTCATTCTCTTTGTGGGAAAAATCCATGTCATCATTCTGAAGTGAGGCCATTTTTAAGAGTGTGAGAGGGGGCGAAGCAGCGTCCCCTGTGGGGACCGCCAGGCACGGCTTTATCCTGCTGGGCTCCACAGCTGGTTGGGGCTGTGGCCACACACCTCCTCCCCACAGCCCGGTGGCCTCTGAGAGGGAGCAGGTGCACTCCCAGACAACAAGGAGTTTCTGAAAGAGAAGTCCGTGACAAAACCTATGGCTGGGCTGCAAGGATTTCCTTTGCAGGGGCTTTAGGAGAGAAATCTCCCACAGACCACTTAGCACAGTGCTTTCGGGAAACCGGGCTGACACAGCCTGTTGAGAGAACAAGAGGCCCCGTGTCTGGGGAGCCGTGCGCGCTGGTGAAGACAGGCGCTCCCGTAGCGCGTCCAGGTGCAGCCCCTCGGGCTGGGCAGCGCCAGCGAGGCTGTGAGTTCAAACTGCCTGTCCTCATGTGCTCCAGTTCGGTTCGAACAGTCGGCTAATAGGGAGACTCACTGATCTAGAAAGGTAGTTTCCCACCTCTCCCTGGCATGTGTCTGAGTGTAGTGACCCCGCCAGAATGGGGGTGCAGGGGGTCATGGTACCCAGAAGCCCAGGACTGGAAATGGTTGCTCCTAGGTACTTAACTCACTTGATTGCTTATTAAAGAAGCTTCCATATTCGCACTGATTCCGTATTCCCAGCCCAAACCTCTCAGACTCCAAGCTCCATGAAGGCAGGGACCATGACCCGTGGCTGACAGCAGATGTTCACTAAACGCGCGTTGAATGAGTGACAGAGAACTCTTCAAGTTTTCTATAGTCTTTTTGTTTAAAAAGAAGGAACAGGCCGGACAGGCCTGGCGGGCTGCCCGGTTCTGGGGAGCGGCATTTCCATGGCACTCTCCGTAAGTGGTGCCCCCGGAGTCGTGCCCTGCAAGGTACTGACCTCGTGGCCCCAGCAAACTGCACAGTCAGCGATGCACATTCACCTTTTACTTTTCGTTTCCCCAAATTCTTCATTTCCTGACTCCTGGCTGGAGCGGGCTCGTCCTCAGAGCCGATGCTTCCTTCGCCGCCATCCTGGAATGCAGGACCAGAACCCCTCTGTTAACCCGGCCCAGAGCTCCCCGAGGTTGGGGCATTGACATGCTGACCACGTGCAGCCCCAGCCCTTCCTCAGCGAGCCGGGGACCGGCGAGGAGTCCGCACCCCGTGTGCACGGTCAGCCCCAGGACAGCTTCCCTGGTGACAGCCAGAGGCGTGTCACTGTCTGCTCCTCACCCCCCCCCACCCCCCCCACCCCCCCGCATTGGTCAT